>JAVTVY010027279.1:0-100006 GCA_036873755.1 Hanleya hanleyi
TACCAGTCAACATCTTGTCACAAGGAATGCATATGCCAAATATTGAAGAAACTAGATACAGTCGATCGAATACGATTGGAGGCATGCCTTTGCATCTTTAGTAAAGGAAACATTCATTATTTGTGAAGAAAGTAAAAACGTAAAACTTAGGAAAAACATCATTAACATGGCCCCATAAGATGCCTTGAGGGTAGGTACCCACATACCAAATTTAAAAGAATCCATTAAGGTCCAACAGTTACTGTCCGGAAATGCAATTTTACCTTGGCCCTCAGGTAAGCGCCGTGTGTAGGCAGATAGGCATAAAAAATAATCCCAACCGAGATCTTGAGGCAAGATCCCTTGACATCGGAAATAGAAAATGTTAAAAATGTTAACTTGGCCTACAGGTGGCGCCACCTATGAGCAGATCGACAAGAAAAACTATCACCAATTGAAACCTTCAGGTAAGGTACATGTATACCAAACTTGGAAAGAATTCATTCAAGTATTAAAAAGTTATTGTCCGGAAACATAATTTTAAATTTGCCCCCAAATGGCACCACCTATATGTGTATCGGCATGGAAAACAATGCCAAATGAGAAATTCAGGCGAGGTACCTACACACCAAATTTGGAATGAATCAGTTCAGGTTCATTGTCTGGAAACACTTAACTTAGCTTTCAGGTGGTCCCCCTATCAACATGAAAAACATTCTCAAGCCAGATCTTAGGCAAGGTACAACCACACCAAATTTGGAAAGAATCCTTAAGGTTTTCAAAAATTATTGTTTGGAGATGCACTTTTAACTTGGCCCGAGGTGGCGCCACCCAGAAGCGGATTGGCACGAAAAACAATTCCAAGCAAGATCTATAGACAAGGGACATATTTACCAAATACAAAGACATGGGTCTGTGCCTGATATTGAAACCTTTTGGGGTTGCAATTATCCCAATATTGCAGACAACACACAAATTTCAGCTTCTGCCAAGATATATTGGAGATATACATGCTCAAACACAATATATGAGGGTCGGGCAAGGGCTAGTTTGGGAGATAGAGGGTGCGACTTGGCGCCCTGGGGATGGGGACATGCTCTTCTTGAGGGTAGTGGTAGGTGTGCTGACATGAAAGCCATAGAAAGCTCCCTGTACATGAAACAACCACACTGACAACTGCATGCCATCATCTGTCAGTCCGAAAAACCACAAGATGGAATTCAATTCAATTCAGGAATTGATATATGCACAGTGTGCATCCAAACTTTAGGAACTCAGTTAATATAGTAAGTTACACATGTGGACACAAATGGTTCCTGCAGAAGCTTTCGGGTAAATCATATGATGTGAGACACAATTATTTGATAGCAAAATTGAAGGAAATGTTGTCCGCCATTTAAGATGACACAAAATTCAAAAAAAAAACCCAAAACAGGGGTCGTATTTCATGTTATACATCTGAAATAAAATATGGTTGGTGCAAAAGCTTTAGGGTAGTTAAAATTGAAGAAAATGTTGTCCTTCATTTAAGATGACACGAAGTTAAAAAAAAACAGGGGTTCGGTACTGTAGGGATTTCCCCGCCAGTTATTTCATATTATACTTCTGAAATAAAATATGGTTCATGCAAAAGCTTTAAGGTAAATCATATCATGTAGAATAGAAAGACTGGACAGCAAATTTAAGAAACTGGTGTCCTTCATTTAATGCGACACGAAATTTAAAACTAACACGGGTTCGGTACTGCGGGGATTTGCTCGCCAGTTATTTCATATTATACTTCTGAAATAAAATATGGTTCCTGCAAAAGCTTTAATGTAAATCATATGATGTGGAACAGAAGCACTGGACAGCAAATTCAAGAAAATGGTGTCCTTCATTTAAAGCGACATGAAATTCAAAACTAACAGCGAGAAGCAGAAGAAAAAATGACAAACGCATTTAGGGATGCCTAATTATTAGACAAAGCATTTGGACGTTATCGCTTGTGAAGAATTTGAATGGAAACCACGGACATGCACAGAAGATTGGAACAAGATCCAGTGGCGCCACCTTCAGGTGGATCTTGCTGAAACGCAATACCAACTCATGTCTGGTCACAAGGAGTGTATATGCTAAATTTCGAAGGAATCGGACAAAGCTTTTGGAAGTTATCGCCTGTGAAGAATTTGAACAGACATCCACAGACACAAAGAGAGCAAGACCCATTTTAACTGGAACGGACACGAAGAAGCGAAACTCAGTGGCGGCACCTTCCGGCAAATGTTACTGAAATCCAGTACGCAACCGCGTCTTCTCACAAGGAATGCGTATGCCGAATTTCGGAAGAATCCTAGAAAGCTTTTGGAAGTTATCGCTTGTAACTGACATCCACAGACACAAAGAAGCAAGATTCATTTTGACCCAGTGGCGCCACCTTCAGGCAGATGTTGCTGAAATGCGATACCGACTAGCGTCTTGTCGCAAGGAATGCGTATGCCGAATTTCGGAAGAATCCAACAAAGCGTTAGGAAGTAATCATTCGAACAGACATGCACGGACATGCACGGACACATAGAAGCAAGATCCATTTTTACCCAGTGGCGCCACCTTCAGGCAGATGTTGCTGAAATGCGATACCGACTGGCGTCTTGTCGCAAGGAATGCGTATGCCGAATTTCGGAAGAATCCAACAAAGCGTTAGGAAGTAATCATTCGAACAGACATGCACGGACATCCACGGACATGCACGGACACATAGAAGCAAGAACCATTTTAAAGTCCCCCGGCCGCGTTGCGGCGGGGGACAAAAATTACAAACGCATTTAGGGATGCCTAATTATTAGACAAAGCATTTGAATGTTATCGCTTGTGAAGAATTTGAATGGAAACCACGGACATGCACAGAAAATTGGAACAAGATCCAGTGGCGCCACCTTCAGGTGGATCTTGCTGAAACGCAATACCAACTCATGTCTGATCACAAGGAGTGTATATGCTAAATTTCGAAGGAATCAGACAAAGCTTTTGGAAGTTATCGCCTGTGAAGAATTTGAACAGACATCCACAGACACAAAGAGAGCAAGACCCATTTCAACTGGAACGGACACGAAGAAGCGAAACTCAGTGGCGCCACCTTCAGGCAAGTATTGAAATCCAGTACGCAACCGCGTCTTCTCACAAGGAATGCGTGTGCCGAATTTCGGAAGAATCCAAGAAATCGTTTGGAAGTTATCGCTTGTAACTGACATCCACGGACACAAAGAAGTATGATTCATTTTGACCCAGTGGCGCCACCTTCAGGCAGATGTTGCTGAAATGCGAGACCGACTGGCGTCTTGTCGAAAGGAATGTGTATGCCGAATTTCGGAAGAATCCAACGAAGGGTTAGGAAGTAATCATTCGAACAGACATGCACGGACATCCACGGACATGCACGGACACATAGAAGCAAGAACCATTTTGACCCAGTGGCGCCACCTTCAGGCAGATGTTGCTGAAATGCGATACCGACTGGCGTCTTGTCGCAAGGAATGCGTATGCCGAATTTCGGAAGAATCCAACAAAGGGTTAGGAAGTAATCATTCGAACAGACATGCACGGACATCCACGGACATGCACGGCCACATAGAAGCAAGAACCATTTTAAAGTCCCCCGGCCGCGTTGCGGTGGGGGGCAAAAAAGGTCTAAATCTGATGTGCCGTTAAGGCTATCTGTAGTTTCCTTCAAATCCAGTCCGCCATTTGTATAGCGATTCTCCACAGCGAGAAGATCGTCTATATACCACTTGGTGGATGAGAAGGAGTGGGCTTTGAATAGATCTGTTTTTGAAATAGCCTGCATATATATTCATAAGGGAACAGATATAAGTCAGCCAACAGGGGTGCACAGTTAGTACCCATTGGAAAACCGTTTTGCTGTTGATATGTTGTGTCGCCAAATTTCACATATATATAGCTTTTTTTAATGAGAAATTCAAGCAACTCTATAAACAAAGAAACATCCCGTGAATGGTACCCCTTGTATGTACTACAGCTAAAGAATGCTGTATTGCTTCTGACATTAATATAAGAAGGCTCTATACCGAATCGCTCAATTAGCATATAATTCTGTTTGTCATTCATCGGGCTACTGTTTGCTATAAGCAAGATAAGATTATCTGGTTTAGTGTCATAACGATAACTTTAACTGTTACCCTACACCCAAAAATTAAAGAAAATCCTTCATTTAGGAAAGTATTCCAAACTTTTCTGTTTACTAATCAAAATAAACTGATTATGTGTCATGATACAGGTAAATAGTGTGGTATGCTTGCAAAAAATAATAGCGGCTGTATATATCGTACATCTGACTCAATCCAATAAATAAGCTCGAAATTGGAGAAGGGGATGACTGCAGCGGCTGCAAGCTGCAGTCATCCCTTATTCCGAAATTAGGCAAAATATTTGTTTTTTCACTTTCTCAATCCCTCATTCTAATTTCTGTCACGTATGATGTTAAGGTTTACGGCGAGTAAAATTGGGATATATCGTATGGAGACAGATAAATGAAGTAAAATGCTGCCCCCTATCCATAAATCATTAAATTTACAAAAAAACTTATATAATTGTGGTATTTGCGGACGTTAATGCTGGTTTTGCGGCTTATTTGCGGCAGTAGAACCAGCATTAACGTTTTCAAATACTCAAATACAACATAATTATTCCCTTTCTAATTCCACTTCTTCCTTTTCAAACTAATCAATAAAGTTATATTAGAAAATTCGCTCAAGCAGTAGTAATACTTGAGTATGCCTTGGACCTCATGTGTTCGTCAGATGTTCATGAAACAGACCCTCGAGAGCGATCGCATAGCAGGTCGAAACAATTTGCGTCCGTTAATGCAAATTTTATCGTCGCAAATTAAATTGGATGATATTAGAATGTTGGATGTATCGATATTGCTCAGGCTATCAGCATTTGAAGATTTTTCCAGACAATTTGAGTTAATGCTGAAAACAAATGGAACAATTGAGCCCACTTCGTGCCTCAACTAAAAAAAAGAAATTGAGACAATGACAGAAATTGGGACAGTAGTAGAGTCTATACCCTTCACATAGGAAGGAAGAATTGGAAAGGAAAAGAATGCAAGAGAACGTTCAACGTGGAACAGTGGAACAATAGAGCCCACTTCGGGCCTCTAAACTAAAAAAAAAAGAAATTGAGACAATGACAGAAATTGGGACAGTAGTAGAGTCTATACCCTTCACATAGGAAGGAAGAATTTGAAAGGAAAAGAATGCAGGAGAACATTCAACGTTAGTTTTCGCTAGCCCTGCTCCTCTACGACCGAAGATATCCTGGAGAGAAACGCATCAACCTGAACACTGTAGAGCAAACTCAGATGCTCGTGACCACTTGTTCTATCTTATCTATAACGGTTCACGTAGGGGAGGGAGGGGTGTGAAGAGAGAGGCTGGGGCGTACGGAAACAGGCTAATAATGAGCCCAGAATGAGTCTCAGAACAGCAAGATTTTATTTATATTTAATTTACCATTGTTTTTACCAAACATAGTTTTAACGTATCCATCAGTTTGGCGAAAATGTATACGTACACAGGTCTGGATAACGTCGATAGCCTATAGCGTGAGAGACAATTTGAGACTGTTTGCTTCTTCTGTTGGTTTGATTCCCAAATAATTATTTTAGGTGATTTCAGATATCTTCTCCCAATGATAATTTACGAATGCATGCTTGCTGAGTTGTACCTGTCATATTTCTACATTAAAAAAATGTAACGGTCTGGTGCTAACTGTGCTAAACAGCGAACTATTGTTTAGTTGAATTCACAACATGCAGACATATACGGTGTATATTATCAGGAGGACTGTAGAGTATCTGATCAGCAACAATATTTTGGTGGCCAATATTGAGAAACTTGCATGTGTTTTATATTTGCATTAAAATATTCCAGAAAAAAGATAAATGACATTTATTTCATTTTGAATTCAACACCAAATTTCGATTAAAAACAACCCCAAACCTAATGGTCATCGAAAGATAAAGCGCAGTGTTCATGTGAAATTCATTTTGGTTCTGAATTGGTTCTTGGTGTGTGGCTCTGGCATAACGTTTGTCTTCATTGCTTCACATTAGTCCGTGTATTCCGACTTTGTTTGCCGCAAATAATCGCCGAGTGACAACATTTATTATATGCAGATGAAGTGGTTCATATGATATATGGCGTATACATATCTCGCTTAGTAGCATTTGCTAGATCCTGTGTTAAATGTGACGATTTTAATCAACGTCACAAAACACTGTTACAGAAACTTATAAAACAGGGCTATTCCACCAAACGCCTCCACTCAAAGTTTCTCAAATTTGGCGATACATATCGCATGCTGATAGCAAAATACGAACGTAGCGTACAAGATCTATGGCGCTACGTTTCGTAACTTGTGTCTAATTCCGCTTAACCCGGGGCTAGGGGCCGTATGAACCCATGTACTTTAAGATCCTCATGGTAATCATATGAACAGTCACAATCAAAGCGTGACTGAGATACATCGATCTTTAGATGACGACTTTGCAACGAATATTATGGATTAAGAATACTGATCAGCGATACGGATTTGATATTTTTGGAACATCATGATGTCTTGCCGGCATCATTGAAAACGGTTGACCGCTTCTCTCTTGCAGGAAACAAGCCTATGTTTATGTATACTATGATTGTCTTTTTGAATTTGGTGCTAATACTGTTATATGGAATATGGAATAGGTCTTTGGATTATGGACGCGGATATTCTCTAATGGACGACGGCTGAATTATGGATGACGGACTAGACGCTTGTAATACCAATTCTTTGTGATTGTTTTTTTTTCAATGAACAAGAAAACACACAGATATATCGATTATATTTCTTACAATGAGTGAGACAGAAAGTTCGGACAAAAGTTTGTATATATGCAATCATACTACATAGAATACCTGTAATTTGATACATAATTTGTTTCTTTTTATGTCAAAATACAAAAGTTATGAATATTTTCGTAAAATTGAGAAAATCACATATTTCACACTGTAAATAGAGGAAACATGTTTAACGTGTCATTTTGAGATGGTTACATGTTAGATGCTTCATAATGCTACATGTTTCACCCTATTTTTCCACAAAAACATGTCTCATAGACGTAACGATGCAACTATTTGAGGGTTGTGACATGTTTCACTCGCGTTGCCGTTTCACTATAACGGTCCGAAAAACTGTTTGAAACATCAACGCTGAAACACGTGCAACCGAGTTGCAAGACGATATGTGTGAAGAAAAGCGGAGTACAAAAGGGATAGTGCTGTCTGATGCATGGAATTAGATACAAGGTCGTCTTTACACAGTTCTAACCGTATCTCCGAAATGCATTACGAAAGAGAGCTTTAGCAATTTGCAAACAAAGATATGATTGCCACTGGCTTCCAGATATTTATTTCTGGTCTTTTGCGACCCGGAAGATATATGTCGGTATTGTGGATTAATAGACTGAGCATTTTAATTGAATTATTTGCACAACAATTTAACTCAACCAGGCCTAGGGTATTTGAGACCTGCCCAGGCACAATTTCCCTCCACCCCTCTCCTTCTAAATATGTCTTTGCTCATACAGATAGAGGTCTGAAACTTCTCACAACATAAGCTCAACTAAAAAGTGTGAAAACGAAATATATATATATATATATATATATATATATATATATATATATATATAAGTTTGCAAGATGGCCGCTTTGAAGACTTCACAGTTACGTCATATTCCAAATATGTACTTTTGGCTGATTTTTTTGGTAAGATTTTTCCAGCCCAGATGTTGACTCTTCACTGGAACCCTACATGGCTGACATTTTGAATTTAAGAGTATTCGCTCAAAACATATGGCCATATTACGACACACCAACAAAATACATAGCAATGTTGCCAGAATAAAAGTGACAGTTATGAGACACTAACGCGAGCAACACTGAAAGAAACAACAACTGTGTTCTCCGTGTGGTCAAAGCTACATCCAGTATTTGAATTGTGAATCAGGAGATTTTTATATATTTTTTTTTTAGCCAATACGATTGCTTACGTCATTACAGCGTTGGACGGGATTCGGCCTTAGTGGCATATATAAACTAGAAGGAGACAGAATGGACATCATTTTTCATACGTATGGGAATATTGAATAGTGTATAGTGTCAACAATGTTTCTACTTCATCCCACAACGTCATCACTGTTGCAAAACTCGAGACGAATCCAGCCCTCCAACCCTGATTTTAATAATCATCTGCGATCCGTATTCCATACTCCAAAATGGAATTAAATTTCAACCGCCCCGGAACAAAAATAGTTAATCGCGAGCATGTCAGGAAAACCAACAAAGGACGTATCTTTCAGCAATTCCATATTTGTAAGCCTAAGTAATATTTCTGAACAGTACCCATGTTCAGAAATGTTTCCAGTGTGCCGTATTAGACCTGGGATACAATATGGGATAATACTTTTTCACAGATTAGAAAATGTCGTGTCAATGGATCAATATGGCAAGTCTTTAACTTTTAAGTGTGAATCAGTGAAATAAATGAATCAAACCTTGAGCACATTACTGTTATATGAACAATTGTCACTCTATGGTAACGGGGTTCACATCAGGGATTCAAATGTATCAATCATGCATCTGTTTGAAATCATTAAGTTTGAGTTAACCTGAGGAGCAGTCTGTTTTATGTGTTTCTGTATATGGTTATTATTTGTTCATACATGTTCCTGAGTTTGACTTCCAACGAATATAAGAGAATAAAACTGCATGTTGATTTTTGATGAATGTTTTTATTTCAGTACCGGTAGCATGCACATGCCAGTCTCACAGATCCGTTTCACTTATGACAGGTCTCAAAAGTTGGGACAAAGTCATGTTTGGGCTTAGACGTTTCATTTTGAAACATATAGTCGGCTCTAACATGTTTCAGCTTGAGACAGGTATACACAACACGTTTCAAAATGCAGAACGTCAAACGAACACGTGCTTGAGACATCATTAACTCATGTGAAAAAGACACTCGTTTCAATTTGAAACATGAAGCCGTTTTAATATGAAACATATACGTACGCATATGTACCAAAAGTTGGGACAAAATCATGTTTCATTTTGAGACGTTGAACATGTCACCAATCATTACAGTGTAGAGCTTGACCCAAGGGTATAGTAAGGCCTGGACAGATCGCAATTTTCTCCCTGGCCGGATAGGGTTAACCCAAAAAGTGATTGAAATACTTATAGAGTAATTCAATTATAAGAACAGTTCAAACCTTATATAAAACATACCTCATTGACGCTTGTTATCCCTAGAGAATGTATGAGAGGCACAGTTATCCAGGCGGCCAAAGAATTGGCGGTGATCAGGGAAAAGAAAGAGAACATCATCGTAGTTCCATATATGAACACTTCTGTAGGGACCCCCAGCATGAAGATAGACGACATGTATGTGACCACAAATGAAAGGGTTACGGAGACTGCGCCCATATTCCGATCACCAACGAGGTATGTCGACGCGGTGGTTCCAGCAGCATCAGTACGTCTAGCGATGATGCCAGAGCTACTGCCGTGGTCAGTGCAAATACGGCGAAGTCCGCGGCATACAGACTGAACTGTGTTTCCGACATGACGGATCTTCAATGTCTGAGTTACTTTAATATACCGATGACTTTTTGCTAACTATAGCAATGCGGAATGTTTGAAACTGTTTTACTAGCCTTCACCTTTACGCGTATTTTCAAAAGAACGTTTGGAGCGTTATGTATCAGTTAATATCTTTTCAATTCATTTTTCCCCTCGCCCGAGCATCACAATATGTTGTCTGGTGTAGACCCTTTTGTAGAACTCGACAAAGGTGCCGTCCTCTGACATTGAATCTATTGGTTTATTTGTTGTAAAAAATGAACGACCTGGGGATATCTTTCGAAAGACATGGTTCGCGGAGCCTGTCGGGGAAACACGTCTCTGCCGGTGTATGCTACAGCCTACCCCAATATTAATCGTCGCATTATTATTTCTCCGTGAAGCCCGATTCATGACTGAGACCACTATTAAAAACATTGGGCTCCGCCTGATAAATCGAGCCCTTTTGTGGTTGCAATTCATTGAGGGGTGGCAGAATTATACCACATTGCAGACTACACACGTTCGACTTTCTGCCGAGATATTTGGATATATAAGGGCGAACGCAATGTATGAGGGTCGGGCGAGGGTTAGCTATTTTTAGATAGGGAGTGGGGCTTGGTGCCTAGGGGTAGGAACAAACTCCAGAGGGTAGTGTAAGCTCCTAGAATATATGAGGTTATGGGATATGGCGAGGGTTAGTTAGGGAAATAGTGTTGGGCCCGGTGCCTGAACAGTATATTCCCCCACACTATAATTATCTTGGCGCCCAACATCATCCGATAATGTTAAGCTAATGACAAGAGGATCTTTTTGTCCATTGTTACTAGGAACAAACGATTCATTTGTAATTTGTTTGCAAAATTTCGAATTTCAGCGAAAAAGATTGAAAGAGGGACACTGGAAAACACCAAGATATTATCATTAAGTTTCAAGATTTCAAGATTTCAAGAAACTGTGATTGATGTCGGTTGTTAGTATAGTACAAGTGAAATGAGCAAAGTTAGTCTGAAAGTGAATGTCCGTAAGATCCTTCGTCTTCGTTTTGTGGTATTTTTATTTTTTATTTTTCAGCACGTGTCATCATTGGGTACTGGAAGCGAAGACAAATCTCTTTGACACTTTGGCATGAGCTTTGAAACATACCTAAGATTTTATAATTAGGAACGAATGCTAATTCTGTTCTGTTTACTTGGCTAGTTTGAGATATCTCTTTCAAGATACCATGCTCGAAAATAGTAAGATGCTCGAAAATAGTAACTTAATACTGAAGGGATGCGGTCCGTGCAGTAATGTTGAAACTTTGAAAGTGTCTGAATCCTGACTATCTCACTTGGATCGAAACAGGCAGTAGTCTACAATTGTCGAGTTGTGACGTTGCGGCACAAGAGTGACGGCTCTTCGAGTAGCCTACCTATCGGCAGAAGAAATGGTGGGGCAGTTTACTTGCAACGGCATGGACTAAAGTGAACTGATTTTAAATTCGGAGAAATCAATTTTAATTCGAAATCATTTGAACTCCTTGATATAGAAAGTGAAGGTATGGATATTCTCTAAACACAATATATAGAATATCAGGGCCGTAGCCAGTATTTACTGAGGGGTGGTTCGCCTTCACTCCAAAAGGGTACAGCAAGAGGTTCGCTGTATCGGAAAAAGGGCAAATAGGGGGTTCGCTTCAGTTTGAAAAAGGCATTTATATAAGAAAAATATACTATTTCCGAAAGGGGGGGGGTTCGCCCGAACCCAGAAAACCCCCTTGGCTACGGGCCTGAATATGCCCCACCGTTTGATCTGCCAACTTTTCTGATGCAACGTAACAACTCGGGAATACCGTATTAATTTGAAGCGTAACTTGGATTTTCGAATAGGAGCAAAAAAGATGTCTTGCACAACTAGGACCCATGTGGGACCTGTGTACCAAATTTCAGAAAGATCCATGAAGTAGTTCCTGGGAATTCACGATAACAATTTTTCAAGGGGGAATTCAAGATGGCCGCCTGGCGGCCATGTTGGATTTTTGAATCGGACTAAAAAGGTATCGTGCACAACTAAATCCCAAGGCGAACCTGTAAATTTTAGAATGATCCATGTAGTAGTTCCTGAGAAATCGCGATAATAAATTTTCATGGGGAAATCCAAAATGGCAGCCTGTTGGCCATACTGGATTTTCGAATCGGACCAAAAAAGGTATCTTGCACAACTGGACCCCAAGAGAAACCTGTGTACCAAATTTTAGAGAGATACATGCAGTAATTTCCCGAGATTTCACGATAACAAAGTTTATTGGGTAAATTCAAAATGCGGCCATATTGGATTTTTCGAATCGGCCCGAAAAACGTATCTAGCACAACTAGACACAAAGGGAACCCTGTCTACCAAATTTGAGAAATATCTATGCAGTAGTACCTGAGAAATCGCGATAACAAAGTTTCATGGGGAAATCCAAGATGGCCGCCTGGTGGCCATATTGGATTTTCGAATCGGACCAGAAAAGGTATCTTGCACAACTAGATCCCAAGGGGAACCTGTGTACCAAAATTGAGAAAGATCCATGGAGTACTTCCTGAGAAATCGTGATAAAATTTCATGGGAAAATCCAAGCTGACTGCCTGGTGGCCATATTGGATTTTCGAATCTGACCAAAAAAGGTATCTGGCACAACTAGACCCCAAGAGGAACTTGTGTACCAAATTTAAGAAAGATTCATGCAGTAGTACCTGAGAAATCGCGGTAACAAATTTCATGGGGAAATCTAAGATGGCCGCCTGGGGACCATATTGGATTTTCAAATCGTACCAGAGAAGATATCTTGCACAACTAGATCTCAAGGGGAACCTGTGTACCAAACTTGAGAAAGATCCATGCAGTTGTTCCTGAGAAATCGCGATAACAAAGTTTCATGGGGAAATCCAAGATGGCCGACTGGTGGCCATACTGGATTTTCGAATCGAACCAGAAAAGGCATGTTGCACAACTAGACCCCAAGGGGAACCTGTGTACCAAATTTGAGAAAGATCCATGGAGTAGTTCCTGAGAAATCGCGAGAACAAGAATTGTTTATGGACGAACGGACGTCGGATGGACTGACGGACGAACTGACGGACGCTACGACGAACGACGGACCATGGACTGATGGTGGGCTAAAACGTTACCTCATAAACCAAATAGAAACCCCTGTGTCACAATATTATGTAAGTGTTCTGACATGAAGGTCATGGAAAGCTCCCTGCAAATGAAACAACCACACTGACAAGTACATGCCACCATCTGTCAATCTGAGGAACCAGAAGCTTCGAAATTCAGTTCAATTCGGGAAATTGATCATATGCACAACGTGCACCCAAACTTTAAGAACTCAGTGTTAATTAACATAATAGGTTAAAGGTGCGGACACAGCTATGGTTCGTGCAAAAGCTTTAGGGTAAATCAGATGATGTGGAATAGAATTACTCGATAGCAAAATTGAAGGAAGTGGTGTCCTTCAGTTAAGGCGACACGAAATTCAAAATTAACAAGGGTTCGGTACTGCGGGGATTCCCCTGCATTGCAGGTTATTTCATATTGTACTTCTGAAATAAAATAATAGTAATTACTATGAAGGAATATATTGTATGAGATTCGGCATGTGTGTGAATATACATTGTACACAGCATCTCATACCTAATAGGTTAATATCCTATGAGGCTGAGTAGCTGTGGATAGGAAAAATTCAAAACGTCCAATCTTTAACCACTTTTTCGGAGAGGGGCAAGAACAGGGACTGGGTAATCGACAGACAGTCCAAAACTTTAACATCTGGTGCCCCAGGGATGGGGACATTTTCCCGAAGGGTAGCGCATGGGTTGAATAAGTGTAGCATGATGTAAGCTCCCGGAATATATGAGGATTGCGGTAATCGGGTGGGGCTTAGTTCAGGTGACATCGGGTGATGCCGAGAATCTGTGGAAAGACAGGGACAGGGACAAGAGCAGGAGCAGGAACATCCACAGGCATCATTTAGATCCCTATATCGAGCTTTCTGCAGCTAAATCTGCGGGCTCGATGATAGTCCCATTTTGCGGGGTTGGGTAACATTTTACTGTAGTTCTATGACACTAAACCCGATGTTCCGATCATCTTATTAGGATCGGTAGCCTGATAAATACCACTGTGATATTTATTTCATAGGATGGCAAAAGTTAAAAAACAAATATTTGGCCTAATTTCGAGATAGATGTACATTTCGAATGACCACCATTTTTTTCTACGAGAAAAACCTATGCAAAATCTAAAATTTGAAATAAGATGTGTTTATTTTGTAAACAAAATAGAAGAGCTATGAACGTTTTCTTGAAATTGATCATTTTATGCCAAATTAATGTCATTTTAACGCCCTGAAAACAAACACACAAAACTTAAGAGCTAACACTCTGTCACAATGTGGACTATAATATTGGGGTCAGTTTGGACCTATTTGCATAACCGCCCGAGCAGAGGATCATGGGTAAATTCAAACTGGGGCCCAGGTGGGGTACCAGAAAAGTGATGTTTTCGTCATTTTTCTTCAAAATTCCGGATTTTCTGCGAGGAAAAGTGGACAAAAGCTATTTTATTGCACATCAGATTATTATTTACTGATTTATCATGCAGTTCATGAAAAGAAAAACACACAAATAAAAATCTCGGTAAATCTGATCGACAAATCGTTCAAGCGATGCCTTTTTGGAAAAGGACGTCACTGTGACGTCATCGTGGGGGCCATGTTGTTTGTTTTTTTAAACATTTTCTAGTAGAGCTTGGCCCATGGGTATAGTAAGGGCTGGGGTCGATTTCATGAAGCCTCACTTGAGTTTTCCAGGGGCGATTTTCGCACTTGACCATGTGCACTTCAAAAAAATCTCAAGTTGTGTTTCACCAAACGTTTTTGGCCGCACTTGGTCAATTGACGTTTGGAGTGACCTTTTTGGAACTCGGTAGAATTTCAGGTGTCAAATGAGTATGTCTGTGCCATTTTTGGATCTATGAGATGAAGAACAATGCCCATATTTGCATTATGATGCATGGGCACATGAAAAAAAAAAAAATCGACATCATCTTCCTTCGTATTGGTCATTTCAAGTACGTTTTTATTTCAAATGCGGTTTTCAAGGGAGGTCCGACCACACTTGAACTTGAACTGCGATTTCGGGTTCAAGTGAATTTTCATGAAACTCAAGTCAAGGGAGGTTTTCAAGTGCACTTCAACTTTCAAGTGCGAAAATTGTCTCAACTGAGGTTTCATGAAATCGGCCCCTGGACAGATCTCAATTCTCCCAGGCCGGATAGAGTTAATCCAAAAAGTGATTGAAATAATTATAGAGTAATTCATTTATAAGAACCTTATATCAAACATACCTCATTGACGCTTGTTATCCCTAGAGAATGTATGAGAGGCACAGTTATCCAGATGGCCAGGACATTGGAGGCAATCAAAGAAATATACATAATCATGGCCGTAGTTCCATATACGAACACTTCTGTAGGCACCCCCAGCATGAAGATAGACGACATGTAGGTGACCACAAATGAAAGAGTTACGGAGACTGCGCCCATTTTCCGATCACCAATAAGGTATGTCGACGCGGCGGTTTCAGCAGCATTATCACGTCTAGCGATGATGGCATGGTAAAGTCCGATACCCAGAGCTACTGCCGTGGTCAGTGCAAATACGGCGGCGAAGTCCGCGGCATGGAGACTGAACTGTGTTTCCGACATGGCGGATCTTTAATGTCTGAGCGACTTTATTATAACGATGGCTTTTTGCTAATTATAGCAAGGCGGAATGTTCGAAACCAAACAAAGAGGTTTTCTTAAGAATATCCGAGAACAGGTTTTACTAGCCTTCACCCTTAGGCGTATTTTTAAAAGAAGAACGTTTGGAGCGTTATTCCTACGAAGTAGGCTACTATCTGCAAATTGTCCGATAGTCAGTGAGTGAGTCCATCCGAATCCTTTCGTCGAAAAAATAAGGAAAACCGTTGACATTAGAACCTCGATTTTTTGCATGAAGGTGCATTAGGGGACTGTTACCAGCAAGTTCTGAGCTGACCTACTTTTGGTGAACATTTCTGGTGATTTTTGATGAATATCACTAGTGATTCTGACTTAAGATGTGCCCATCTTAATATAGGCAGGATTTCAACTTGGGGCGGGGGATTTCCAAGAGTGCAGTGTGCGTCGGAGTCCTGATGCCTACCCTACTTCGGAGGTCCTGTGACGTTTGTCAGTTAATATCTTTTCAATTCATCTTTTCCCTCGCAATATGTTGTCCAGTGGAGACCCATTTGTAAGACTCGACAAAGGAGCCGTCCTCTGACATTGAATCTATTGGTTTATTTGTTCTAAAAATTGAGCAGCCTGGAGATATGATGGTTCCCTGAGCTTGTCAGAAAACACGTCTCTGGCGGTGTATGCTACAGCCTACCCCAATATTAATCGGAGCATTATTATTTCTCCGTGAAGCCCGATTCATGACTGAGACCATTATTGAAAACATTGGGCTCCGCCTGATAAATCGAGCCCTTTTGTGGTTGCAATTCATTGAGGGGTGGCAGAATTATACCACATTGCAGACTACACACGTTCGACTTTCCGCCGACATATTTGGATATATAAGGGCAAACGCAATGTATGAGGGTCGGGCGAGGGTTAGCTATTTTTAGATAGGGAGCGGGGCTTGGTGCCTTGGGGTAGGAACAAACTCCAGAGGGTAGTGGAAGCTCCTAGACTATATGAGGTTATGGGGTCTGCCGAGGGTTAGTTAGGGAAATAGAGAGTTGAGTCCGGTGCCTGCACAGTATATTCCCCCACACTATAATTATCTTGGCGCCCAACATCATCCGGTAATTTTAAGCTAATGGCAAGAGGATCTTTTTGTCCATTGTAACTAAGAATAAACGATTGATTTGTAATTTTGTTTGCAGAATTTCGAATTTCAGCGAAAAAGATTGAAAGAGGGACACTGGAAAACACCAAGATATTATCTTTATAAGTTTCAGGAGTTTCAAGATTTCTAAAAACTGTGCTTGATGTCGGTTGATAGTATTGTATGAGTAAAATGAGCAAAGTTAGTCTGGAAGTGAATGTCCGTAGGATCCTTCGTCTTCGTTTTGTGGTATTTTTATTTTTTATTTTTCAGCAAGTGTCATCATTGGGTACTGGAAGCGAAGACAAATCTCTTTGACACTTTGGCATGAGCTTTGAAACATACCTAAGATTTTATAATTAGAAACGAATGCTAATTCTGTTCTGTTTACTGGGCTAGTTTGAGATATCTCTTTCAAGATACCATGCTCGAAAATAGTAAAATGGTACACTACTTAATACTGAAGGGATGCGGTCCGTGCAGTAATGTTGAAACTTTGAAAGTGTCTGAATCCTGATTATCTCCCTTGAATCGAAACAGGCAGTAGTCTACAGTTGTCGAGTTGTGACGTTGCAGCACAAGAGTGACGGCTCTTCGAGTAGCCGACCTGTCGGCAGAAGAATGGTGGGGCAGTTCACTTGCAACGGCATGGACTAAAGTAAACGGATTTTAAATTTGAAGAAATAAATTTTAATTCGAAATCATTTGTGCTCCTTGATATAGAAGGTGAAGGTATGGATATTCAACAATATATAGAATATCAGGGCCGTAGCCAGGATTTGCTGAGGGGTGGTTCGCCTTCACTCCAAAAGGGCACACCAGGAGGTTCGCTGTATGGGAAAAAGGGCAAATAGGGAGTTCGCTTCAGATTGAAAAAGGCATTTATATGAGAAAAATATATGCTATTTCCGAAAGGGGGGTTCGCCCGAACCCAGAAAACCCCCCTTGGCTATGGGCCTGAATATGCCCCACCGTTTGATCTGCCGACTCTTGTGATGCAACGTCACAACTCGGGAATACCGTATTAATTTGAAGCGCAACTTGGATTTTCGAATCGGAGCAAAAAAGGTATCTTGCACAACTAGTCCCCATGTGGGATCTGTGTACCAAATTTCAGAAAGATCCATGAAGCAGTTCCTGGGAATTCACGATAACAATGTTTCAAGGGGGAATTCAAGATGGCCGCCTGGCGGCCATATTGGATTTTTGGGGGACCTGTAAATCTGAGAATTTTTGGGGAACCTGTAAATCTGAGAATGATTCATGCGGTAGTTTCTGAGAAATCGCACTAACAAATTTTCATGGGGAAATCCTAAATGGCCGCCTGTTGGCCTTATTGGATTTTCGAATCGGACCAAAAAAGTTATCTTGCACAACTGGACCCCAAGGGAAACCTGTGTACCAAATTTTAGAAAGATTCATGCAGTAATTTCCCGAGATTTCACGATAACAAAGTCTATTGATTAAATTCAAGATGCGGCCATATTGGATGTTTCGAATCGGCCCGAAAAATGTATCTAGCACAACTAGACACAAAGGGAATCCTGTGTATCAAATTGGAGTAGTACTTGAGAAATCGCGATAACAAAGTTTCATGGGGAAATTCAAGATGGCCGCCTGCTGGCCATATTGGATTTTCAAATTGGACCAGAAAAGGTATCTTGCGCAACTAGATCCCAAGGGGAACCTGTGTATCAAAATTGAGAAAGATCCATGCAGTACTTCCTGAGAAATCGTGATAAAATTTCATTGGGAAATCCAAGATGGCTGCCTGGTGGCCATATTGAATTTTCGAATCGGACCAAAAAAGGTATCTTGCACAACTAGACTCCAAGAGGAACTTGTGTACCAAATTTAATAAAGATTCATGCAGTAGTACCTGAGAAATCGCGGTAACAAAGTTTCATGGGGAAATCCAAGATTGGATTTTCAAATCGGACCAGAAAAGATATCTTGCACAACTAGATCTCAAGGGGAACCTGTGTACCAAGCTTGAGAAAGAACCATGCAGTAGTTCCTGAGAAATCGGGATAACAAAGTTTCATGGGGAAATCCAAGATGGCCGCCTGGTGGCCATATTGGATTTTCAAATTGGATCAGGAAAGATATCTTGCACAATTAGATCCCAAGGCGAACCTGTGTACCAACTTTGAGAAATATCCATGCAGTAGTTCCTGAGAAATCGTGATAACAAAGTTTCATGGGGAAATCCAATATGGCCTTCTCGTGGCCATACTGGATTTTCAAATCGAACCAAAAAAGGCATGTTGCACAACTAGACCTCAAGGGGAACCTGTGTACCAAATTTAAGCAATATCCAGGCAGTAGTTCCTGAGAAATCGCGAGAACAAGAATTGCTTATGGACGGACGGATGGACGGACGGACGCCCCGACGAACGACGGACCACGGACTAAAATTGATTTGAACAGCCCACCATCACCATGGTGGGCTAAAAAGTTACCTCATAAACCAAGTAGAAACCCCTGTGTCACAATATTACGTAAGTGTTCTGACATGAAGGTCATGGAAAGCTCCCTGCAAATGAAACAACCACACTGACAAGTACATGCCACCATCTGTCAATCTGAGGAACCAGAAGCTTCGAAATTCAATTCAATTCAATTCAGGAAATTGATCATATGCACAGCGTGCACCCAAACTTTAAGAACTCAGTGTTAATTAACATAATACGTTAAAGGTGCGGAGACAGCTATGGTTCGTGCAAAAGCTTTAGGGTAAATCAGATGATGTAATTACTTTATAGCAAAATCAAAGGATGTGGTGTTCTTCAGTTAAGGCGACACGAAATTCAAAAGTAACAAGGGTTCGGTACTGCGGGAATTCCCCTGCAGTGCAGGTTATTTCATATTGTACCTCTGAAATAAAATAATAGTAATTACTATGAAGGAATATATTGTAGGAGATTAGGCATGTGTGTGAATATACATTGTACACAGCATCTCATACCTAATAGGTTAATACCCTTACTGTCCAGAAGTGTCTTTGAAGTAACTTTGAAGTACCTTTAAAGTGTGGCCATATTTTAACCTTGAAGTGCAAGGCTTAGAGTCAGAAGTGTGCTTGCAGTGTGGGTATTGTTTTGTAGCAATGCCATATAAGGGCATTGAAGTCACAATGAAGTCACTTAGAAGTACTTTTGAAGTGTGCCTCAAATATGTTAATTAAGTACTGCAAAAGCACTTCATAGACACTTCCACAGAAGGGTAACCTTCATAGGCACATCTGAAGTGCTCTTGAAGTACCTAATTAGAATATTTGAGGGACTTCAATGTCCTTATATGGCAAGGCACTTCATCCACTCTTCTACAGAAGGATACCTTTCATATGCACTTCTGAAGTGCTCTTGAAGTACCTTATTAGTATCATAGCAAATCTGTGTAATGAAAAGGTATGTAGCCATGAGATATTTACTTACCCGGAAAAGAAGACACAGATATATATTTGAGCATAGAACCTTTTATTTAGAGAAAACACAGAGTGAGACAAAATAGTACATCATAAAATATTTACAATAAATCTGATGGTTCTTAACAAGAAACGTGTAGTTTATATAACCGCTAGCACAAATCCTTGAGACAAAATACAGCACAGTACTATATGTGTATTTACATGCAGTCTTTGGTATGAGAATTTATTGCAGTATTAGTATTATTATTCAAGGGTGACCGTGTTCTTGTCCAACTTGAACTTGAAGCAGCAGATCTTTCGAAGGATAGTTTGCTTTAGTTGCCCTGAGGTCCACTTGGACATAATCCAACCTTTGCTGAAACCCACCAGTCCGAATTGTGAACTTCTTGGCCTGTGGCGATAAATATATGCATATAATTAAAACCTGATCAGCTGTATATATGGTTCCATATGACATGCAATCCAGTTTTTCTTTTATTTAATACACTCAGGATGATTGAATAGGTTGACTACCATAAAGGGTAAAGAATGGAACACATCTGTACGATTTACAAAAGATTGATGAAGATGTCTATTATCCTTTCTTTAGTACTCCATGATATACAACAAGGGAGATAAACAGTTTGTGTGATGTTCTAACCAATATACACTATGAAGAAATCAACCATACCTAGGTGTGCTCATTAAATTTCCCATCAGTCGAGTGACTGCTTGAAGTGAGCCCAGTTCCTTGTAGCAGCTGTATTCTGGAATATGAAAGTATATACAATGTAAGAGCCATTAGAATTGAAGAGAAACAATCATGTGAATTTATGAATGAAGTAATAAAAACGCTTAACTTCGGTGAATCTATGCAAAAATGGATAAAGATGCTATATAACAATATAAACATGTATAATTCAAAATGGCCATCTTTCTCAAAATTTTGATATAGGTAGAGGGTGCCGCCAAGGTGATCCTGTTTCCCCATATTTATTTTTATTATGTGCTGAGGTACTTGGTACGATGATTAGGGAAAGTGTAAATATAAAAGGCATTAAACTGGCTGGAATAGAATTCAAAATTAGTCAATACGCCGACGACACGCAGCTAATCCTTGACGGTTCAAAGGAAAGTTTGAACGAAGCTCTATCGTGCATACAAGAATTTTATAAATATTCTGGATTGAAAATAAACATTGAAAAGACAAAAGCTGTATGGGTGGGATCTCTGACAGGATCTGACGTACAATATCTTGAGAACATGAAATTAGACTGGGTCAACGAATTTACAGCCCTCGGAATTAGCTTTTCAACAGTAATTTTTTCTAATATATGGAAACTTAATTACCTAGCAAAAATTGATGATTTAAAGAAAGAACTGAATAGTTGGAAAAGACTAAATTTGACATTATTAGGAAAGATTACAGTTATAAAATCTTTAGCTTTGTCGAAGCTAATACATCTCTTCCTCGCCTTGCCCAATCCTCCACCCGAATGTCTAAAAGATATTAATACTCTGCTATATAGATTCGTTTGGAATGAAGGAAATGATAGAATTAAAAGATTAATAATCACCCGTGACTACAGTATGGGAGGTTTAAGGATGGTTAATTTGGATGCATGTGTACAGTCTTTGAAGATATCTTGGATAAAAAGACTAATCTTTCAACCAAGCAACTGGCAGACACTGGCAAATATAAACCTGGAAAAAGATTTTCTAAATTTTGGAGCAGAAAAATGCAAGTCAGTATCAGAAAACATTCGAAATCCGTTTTGGATAGACGTATTTAAGTCCTGGTATATATTTCAGAAAAAATTAAAACCAGGCCGACTAGAGGATATCTTAGACGAACCACTATGGTATAACTACAGGGTGTATCAAAAAAAATGTCCACCTGTGGGTTTTTATTTTTGTATCTGAATCTGTGCATACTATATGTAAACAATCGGTTGCAACACAAGAAGGTGATATTTGTGTTGCATAATGTGCAAAGTTTGCACAACTGCGAATAAAATTGCCTGAAATAATTAAGTTTAAAAACGAGTGGTGAGACTTCAAAAATGCACTGGCTGGCTTCTGCCATACACACTGCGTGGGTGTGATTAGCGCCGAGTTCAACAATAGCCTGTCAAGTTCTTCAATGTGGCCTGTCAGACAGATGCTAACTGGGCACAGTGCAGTTCAGTTTCGTCAGCTATGAGAATGCATTGCGAAGAAACCTTTACTCACAAATAATACTGTCGGTTTATGAGCTTTAAGTCCAATCAAGACAAATTTTATAGCAAGACACTGTCGTGTTCATCAGTATGGTTGGTCAGCAATTCACCTCATTTCAACGTTCTTTTATGGTGACAACATACTACCAAACAAACAGCATTAGGGACACAATAATGGCTTTCCAACAGCGTTTTCCACAGCGTCAACCGCCAAACGTAAGGACAATAAAGCGCAATGTCCATAAATACCAGCTTCATGCAACTAGCCTAAACAGAAACAACGGCAACTCAGGTCGCCCGAGGACTGCTCGGTCTGCGAGAAATATTGCCGCTGTTCGTGCCGAGTTGAATGCAAATCCTGGTAGCAGCGCGAGAAGGAATGGCGTTCCGCAAGTATCGTCGGCAACGTTCAATCGAATTACACGTTTAGATCTGGTGTTGCACCCTTACAGAATACAAAGGCGCCATGAACTGTTGCCGGCTGACCATCAGCGCCGACTGCAATTTTGCCAGTGGTTGGAAAATCACCAACCCCGGTTCGTAACGCACTTCCTCGTTGGAGATGAATCGGTGTTCCACATCAACGGACGGGTCAATACGTGGAACGTGCGGAATTATGCTCCCCGTGGTCATCTACCAGATTTTCATTATGATGTATCAATCAGTCGACAAAGTTTGGATTGGTATGGTAGGGGATGGTCACATAATTGGCCCCATCTTCTTTGATGGAAATGTGAATGGGCCAGCCTATCTGCGAATGGTCAATCAGGATGTTGTCCCCAACCTCGTTGGCCGCTATGGACAGCAACGGAATGGTGCCATACCCCATCTCTGGTGGATACAGGATGGCGCCCCAGCACATCGTACGCGTGATGTTAATCAGCGTCTCCAACAGCTGTTCCCTCGACGTGTGGCAGGTTTGGGTCATCCAACTGAATGGCCACCACGATCACCAGATCTGACTTCCGGCCGACTTCTTTTTGTGGGGCTATCTGAAGGGGAAGGTGTACCAGACTGTCCCAGCCAACCTTGCCGACCTTCGCCAGCGAATTGAACACGAGGTTCAAGCTCTCAGACGAACGCGAATGGTCCGCAGAGCCTTCCAGGAGATGCGCGACAGGGCAGGCCGTTGTGTTCAGCTGCGAGGGGCTCACGTTGAAGGACATTAATGCACGACGGCTGAAATGTGGATGTCGGAATTGACGCCTAGATTAATTTATTTTGATATCGGATGATCGTCTTTAATTTGTTAATGGCAGCATTTCATTATTTCATTATCTTTTTTCTTTATTTATTTGTTTCTTCATTTAATGAATTTTTTTGTTTCTTCACTGATTTTTCACGTTATGCACAGAGTGCAGTTTTTTACAAGTCTTATTATGCACAATTGAACGACGTTCAATTACAAACAAAAACATGCTATGAATTGATATGGAACATGTCAAGATCAAGTTCTTTTACATGTACATAATCATAAAAACAATAATATACAAAACTGGAATGATGAAGAATAAATCTAACTGGAGAACGTGCTGTGTGGTTCACAGTGTAAATGGCAGAAGCCAGCCAGTGCAATTTTGAAGTGATACCACCCTTTTTAAAACTTTATTATTTCACTCAATTTCATTTGAAATTGTGCAAACTTTGTGCATCATGCAACATAAAGACCACTTTCTTGTGTTGCAGTCCGTTGTTTACATATAGTACTCATAAATTCAGATAAATAAATAAAATCTCACAGGTGGACATTTTTTTTGATACACCCTGTATAACTTCCGAACTCCAAATTACTTTGTAAAAAACTGGTGGGACAAACACATTAGAAATATTAGAGATTTGTTGAATGAAAATGGCGAGCTAATGAGTTTTGATAACTTTAAAGGGAAATATAACGTAAAAGGAACATACCTAGACTTTGCTAAACTAATGAAGAATATACCTAAATGTTGGATAGATAAAGTATCTGTAGAGTCTCTTCTGTGTAAAAAACACTTGTATACACCCGTAATTCCGCAGAGTCTACGTGTTTTGGCAGGCACGAAGAAGGGATGCAGGCGTTTCTACGACGTATTAAATAGTGATGAAATTTTTAAATCAAATGCTGAGGAGAAATGGGAAAATATCTTACAAACTGACAGCTCGGACTGGAAAAACGCCTTTATTTCGAATTTTCATTGCTACAAATATACAAAATTAAGAGATATTCAATATAAGATCCTCCATCGTATTACAGCAACGAAGTCTTTCCTATATAAAATCTCACTGAGTCAGAGCGAACTTTGTGACTACTGCAAAGAAGCAAAGGAAACAATAGAACATCTATTTATTTATTGTACGCATGTTAAAAGATTGTGGAAGGACTTGGAGAAATGGCTGCAAGAAAAAATGAAAATGAAGGACACAATTACTGAAAAAATATAATTTTGGGTTGGGATAGAAAACAATGTGCCCTCAACACCATCATGGTTATAACAAAGCAATATATTTACTCTAATAAATTCTCTGGTAAAAAGCTCGACTTTCATGTGCTTTTAAGTAAAATTGACAAGCAATGCAACTACTAAGTGCTCACAAAAAACATTCGCATGGTTGAAGAAAAATACGACAAGTGGGCTCTGTTTAAGCATCTCTTCAAGCCTTCCACAGAAAACATGTAGTATAATATTAGTATTGCTAAGAATTAAAATAATAAGATAAGAAAGTGTTATATTTTCTCAATTGAATACTTCGCTGCCAAGTTACAGGTTCTGTTGCATGATTTGCTATTTTATCGATAAAGTTTATCTCCCTCAAGTGAGCAGCTATTAAGGGCTATCAAATAAATCCAAAAAAATACGGACTCTTGAAATAGCTATTCTGTATAAATATCGGTGGGGTAACTAATTAGATATTGCATCCGACTCATTTTATGTTTGTTTGTATGTATGTCTGTTTTGTTTTTGTTTAGTATGTATTTGTACGAGTGATCGTCTATGTATATGTTTTGTATATATGTCAAATAAAAAAAATAAAAAAATTATAATTTGTCTTTGTTAATTTCTGGTTCAACTAAATCTCCATACAGGGTTTCAAATAACACATAAATGCTTATTAACTACAAATTTTTGAAATGAAATAAATGTATGAAATAAAATGTTCTCATTTCTCAAGATGTGGGTAGAAATGTACAATTCAAGTGTGTGAAGATCCTTAGCTTTGGTATATGAATAGTGCAATCAATAGACAAGGAAAATATAGCCTGTTCTAATGACGAAAAGTCTAATCATAATTGATTATACTTTTTCTGATTACAGCTAAAAATAGGTTATGCTAACGTTTTATTATCAATATATTTTAAAACATATTTCTTTGCCATTTTGTCAAAAATCTGGTATGGAAATATTCTACAATCTTCTGCAAGGAACAAAAATCAATAAATTTTATATATCAATAAACAGTTCAAAACAACAAGATAATTTATTTAGAGCTACCATCCCCCCAACCAGTTAAACCCATGAACAGGAAGTATACAAGTAGTTTTGTTATAAAAATATCTCACCCTCAGGGGATTTCCTCCAGGGGGGCATGCCAATCTTCATATGAGGTCCCCAAGCCTGGGGTTTCCAAGCTGACAATTCACACAATCATAACAATGGCAATTCCACACTGCCTTGATAAACCTGGGTAGATCTGAAAGTGATATTGCGACAGAGATATGGTTATTACCCCATGCTATATGACCTGTTAAATTTGACTGCAATTATAAGGTGAAGTACAATATTACAACCTGCAGTCCATATTGCAATATTTATTGAGGCCAATATCATTTTTTTAGTATGCCAAGTATATGTCAAGGGAAACTTGTTGATAATAATAGCTGATACTCCCAGGTCTACATCACTGTTCAGCTCAGTTCTTTGCTTATTAAGTTATGAAAAACAGAAAAAATATAGTTATATTTATAATTTACTTACCATATCACTAGCTGCACTCATCACCATCTGCAATACAGTTCTTCAAATCTCCATAGTTCTAGCTTAACATGAACAAATCCATCTGATTTTTGCAGTTGGAGAGGTCAGCCATTTTGTTTATTGTCGACTGGTGGCGCCCCCGGTGTTCAATTAAATTTTCAGGGGCAGATAACTCCACCCATTTTGACAAGACAGTTCAGAAGAAAAAGACTATCAGAAACAGAAATTATATACATATTATATTTAGTGATAATAACGAAGCGGATAATATAAAGTATTCTTTAATGGGCATTTTTTGTTGCTGACATTATGTTAGAACTGATTCTTCTAAAAATATTTTCCCATTTTGTCCAATTTTACTATAAAATCATGGATTTGGAATGATTATAAAGTCTGAATTCAACAAGATTTCTTATCTAATATATGAGAGACTGATATTATTAATATTTTTATTTTATTCAAATAGAAACCCATGGTACTGATCACTTTAAAAGATCCAAAAAAGTGTTCACAGTTCTGAGTAATATGGCAGTAACCACATGTGAATATTTTACACAGTTGTAGCTATTTTGAACTGTGAAGTACAAATCTGATGTTTAGTGGTTTCATTGAAATGAGATTTGATGTCACTGAGTGAAATCAAATCAGCAAACTTTAAGCTGGGATATTCCCAGAGCTAATTAATAGCATTGAAACTTGTATACATGTAGGCCTAGTTCTAATTTATAATGTTATGTTACTCTAACAGTTTGTGGAAAAATTCCAATAATCTAGAAATCCTATTGGGTTGAATGTTATAGGATTTTTCAGAATCTTAAATAGGATTTTTCAGACTCCTATATTTTAGAATCTTATATGATTTTTTAGAATCTTATATGATTTTTCAAAATCTAAAAGGATCCCATAATATATTTTTTGTAAGGGGAAGTGCCCCAAGTTATGCTATAAAACTGACAAGGTCTAAGAAGTGTCTTTGAGGAGTACCTTAGATTATGCCGAACAATAACTAAGTCTCAGAAGTGTCCCTGAAGTCCCCCAAGTTTTGCTGAAGAATTGACAAAGTCCATGAAGTGTCTTTGAGGAGTACCTTGGATTATGCCGAACAAAAACCAAGTCTCAGAAGTGTCTCTGAA
Source organism: Hanleya hanleyi (assembly GCA_036873755.1). Classification (NCBI taxonomy): domain Eukaryota; kingdom Metazoa; phylum Mollusca; class Polyplacophora; order Lepidopleurida; family Hanleyidae; genus Hanleya; species Hanleya hanleyi. The sequence continues at coordinate 27,236 of JAVTVY010027279.1, forward strand.
GTCCCTCATTTTTTGTTATGAAATTGACAAAGTCCATGAAGTGTCTTTGAGAAGTCCCTTGGCTACTGCCATTTTCTAATGAAGTACCTTTGAAGTGTGCCAGTATTTTTCTCTGTTGTTGAAGTGCCTTTTCAGTGTACTCTTCAGAGGCACTTCTAGGCACACTTCACATGAAGTGTGACACTTCTGGACAGTAAGGGTATCCTATGAGGCTGAGTAGCTGTGGATAGGAAAAATCCAAAACGTCCTATCTTTAACCACTTTTTCGGAGAGGGGCAAGAACAGGGACTGCGTAATCGACAGACAGTCCAAAACTGTAACATCTGGTGCCCCAGAGATGGGGACATTTTCCCGAAGGGTAGCGCATGGGTTGAATAAGTGTAGCATGATGTAAGCTCCCGGAATATATGAGGATTGCGGTAATCGGGTGGGGCTTAGTTCAGGTGACATCGGGTGATGCCGAGAATCTGTGGAAAGGAAAAAAATCAAAATATTAACCAATCATTCAGGCAGGGACAAGGACAGGGACAGGGACAAGAGCAGGGACAGGAACATCCACAGGCATCATTTAGATCCCTATATCGAGCTTTCTGCAGCTAAATCTGCGGGCTCGATAATAGTCCCTTTAGGCCACCTCGTCCAAAGAAGAGAATTGTTTTCAATTTTTTCTGTCTCTGTTGCGACGAATAATTGAAGGCCAGTGGTAGGTGTATAGGAGTATGATATGTGTTCGGTTTCACTGTGAGTTTGATTTTAACTCCGGGCCTAATAAGGTGTTGCTCAGAGGGTTAATATGGATGCTTGTGCGCCGCTTCCGCAAAGCAGAGAAAATCCAAAAACTATGACGCCATTTGTGCGAGCGCACATAACTCAAAATCTAGGTGGGCAAACCCTGTCAAGATGTTTGCCAGGCTGTAGCACTTGGATTAAACTACTTCTTGTCGAAATATGGAAGTCTAGACTGCAATAGGGTATCGGCGAGACATAATTACGCTAACATGGCCGTGAATATTTGTAATAGTGGTCTTAGGCCTAATAGTGGTCTTAGGCCTAAGGGGTATCTCTATCCTAGATATAGCCCCTGGTACGCTTGGGCAATGTATCGCGATCAACGACAACACAGCGGCAGATGTCAGCCAATCAGCAAAAGCAACATCCTGTTCATATTGACCAATCAGATCACTTAAGTACCGCGACCATGGCGACCGTGACAACAGATTCGAAAACACTATAGCTTGTGCGATACCCAGTGGCAGATGAACATGCAACTTTTCAACAACCATGAACATTAATAAATATAAAGGAAACGTAGTTTAAAACAAAATCTATTTGAAGAGAAAATATACCCATTCATCTACCATCAAACATCCAACAAGCCAGACGAATGTAGGAAACACCGAAACTTTAAAGGCGGTCCGCGATGTCAGTGTATCCGACCTCACCGTCCCACTGAAGGACTTGAATTGGGTTGAAACGCACGGATTTCTATAAAATTTCACTGGTCTATCCATTGATATTTTATTGTTATGCGTGCTTGGATTAAATATTTTACATTCGGTATCAGCGAATAGTTTAGCAGCGAAAGTAAAACCCAAACGTATTTTACCATCAGTGCACTTTTTCTTGGTCACGTAACTTGAGTGTGGGCGGAACACGGTCTGCTGTGCAAGTTGGTCAAGTGTTCGCCTTTGGCTCACAAATAGAAACCTTGACGTGGTGAAGGTGTTTGGCCTCCAGCCTTCAGTTTTCGTGCTGTAAAACGACAGGCAGGAAGAATAGATTTGCCGCTACATATTCGTATTTGATTTTCGACAGGATAAATGAAACTAACGCTATCGTTAGTGTACATTATCTTAAATTCGACATAATAAGATACTTGGTGTAAGGGAGGTAAACCGGTCCAGTTTGAAAATTTGAATTGATACAATCTGAAATTTCTGCCATATTTGGTGATGTTATGGAATATAGGTACTACCGCCTGTACATAGTGAGCGAACGCTTCTGACGAGAACTATCACCTTTTTAACTGCAATTTACATTGGAATTCTTACATTATCGGTATGTTTAGATTTTATTCGTTGGATGTAGTTGGCGTTGTTTCCGAGCTCATGTGTACCATCGTAAAGAACAAGAGCAATGAGCAGCACGCCGTATATGGTTCAGTAAAATTGTATCTGGACCGACAGTCAAGCTTACGATGGCGACGAAAGAATCCAGGAGGGGCGGGAAATCGAGCATTATGACTCATGGTCCCGGACCTGATAGTTCGATACTGAATTTTGTCCTGTTTCGTGGCGAAAATACCACACGACCGCGAAGCGGGAGTGTGGCATTCGCCAGAAAACAAGATAAAATTCAGTATCAAACGAGCAGAGACAGGATAACGAATTGATTTCCACGAGCAGCCTTTTAAACTCTGGAAAGAGGTGAGGTAGAGGTGGTCTAAAACTTGCTAACCAAATACGGGAAAAGTGATAATGAAAACGGTTGGAGGCGCGTCAAATTTATTTTTCTTAAATATTCGGAAAAAGCACTGTGGATTTGGTCATATTTCATAGAAATTATGGTTATATTTGGTTATATTTTATAGAAATGATAAAAGAGCGTACAGCGTTGGAGTTTGATCGCCGACTCTCCGGCTGAACGGCCGAGCCGGAGTCGAGTCAGCGAAAGAGACTGCACAGTTTCCGAACAGAAAACAACTGAATATGCATGGTCAAACTTCAATTAAACAACGTATTTTAAGAATGTTTGCTATCTGCTAACAGTATTTTGATTCATGTACCTAGAACTGTACACGCCAAGTAAGATTCAGCGCGAATATCAGGCCGGGTAAACTCCTGCATCATCCATGTTGTATTTGTACCGAGGCGCGATCATCGGAGCCGAGTCAAACGTTCATCAGTCTCTACTCACAGTCAGGGTACGCTACGGTACCTTTTCCAGATATTCCCAGGAACAGTCGGACATATTATCGGTCAGATTTGATAGCCGGAATATTCTTTATTAACCAGTCTGTCGCTGGCAGAACCCTCGAACACGAGCTATGATAGCTTTGCTTTCATACCTGGTGGCGAACACTGAGCAGCCATGTTTGTTTACATCATGACATTGCAAACTGCAGTCATCTAGGTCAGTCAGTGCAGTTTGATATGTATTTTTATCCCAACGGCACGTGACCAATGGCTTGCCTAGACCAATGGCTTGCCTAGAATCTTCTGAGTGTAGAAATAAAGAAAGTTCCTAGAGAAGAAGAGAAATATTTTGGTCGCTGTACTCGTCTGGATCTAGGTTTGGAATTTGACTTCGACGATACGGTAATCCGAATACCTATAGACAAACTGGGAGCAGTCCATGATCTTATTGTGCAAATATGTATTCCCGGAAGATCATCATAAAGGAGCTCCAATCAGTTATCAGCTTGCTGAACTTCGCCTGTAGAGCAATTTCTCCTGGTAGTCCACTTGCGGATGGTTAATTGACATCACTAGATGCGTGATAAAACTTTATCCCATGACCTTCGTATTGGCAGGATCTGGAGATCAAAGGGAACATAACTCTTATAGAAATGTTCCCCATTGTGGCTGTCATTGAAATGTGAGTTTCCATTTGCAGCACAAATAATCAAATTCAGATCAGATAACCAACCAGTGGTGACGATAATTCACAGGCAAACGAGATCTTCCACGAGAGTAATAGAGCTAGTGCGTATCTTAGTTGTAGCTTGTTTGAGGAACAATATTTTATTCAAGTTAAATCATATACGTGGATCGAATAATGAATAATGCCATTTTCCGATCTGTGGGACAGACTCTACCGGTTGGCCACACAAGCAGAGAAATCCCTTACCCACATACCCAAGTGATCCTGAATGGTTTATCCGAGGAAGCCAGCAGGTTTTAACAGAATTCCATGTCACCAAGAACATTAGCTACATATCAGGCGGGAGTTCCCTCCCTTGAGAGATTCAGGAGTTGTGCAGGCGTGTTTCTCAGCCAACCACCTCGCTGGGGGTCTAATAATATCCCAGCCACCAGTGAGATTTTGGGACCGGATTCGGGGCCGCGCGCACATCGCCGGAAGTGACATCATATATAGTAAAATAGATGTTTGCCGAACATTTAGATTACTTTTCAAGACTGCATAATACCTCTGTTGACCTAGCGTTAAAAAGAATTATCTGGAGATTATTTCCCGTTTATCTGGACAGAGCATATGAAAAGCAGTTCGCTCATGTGCAAAACTGAATGAGTTGTTCGGCCGGATTCAAACTGAAGCGTGCGTACGTGGGTTTTCCCCTATACGTCATAGCAACGTAGCTTTGTGCCCTATTGGACCTTCATTAACTTGAGAAAATGGGCCGCCATGAATAAAAATACCATAATTGGTGTTGTGATCATCACCCCCTGTATACACGGGGTCTATTATGACGGAAATGCCCATCTTCTTGACCCTCGATTTCAGATACTTTTTTTGAGACTCCATAGGGATAAATTTAACGCCTGTAATTAATATATGACCGACGAAGAGCCATTTAGTCTGCCATTTCTGTATTTTTATTCATGACGGCCCATTTTCTCAAGTTTATGAAGGTCCAACAGGGCGCAAAGGTACTAATAATAATAAGTACGCCATGGAGATGTTCGCGTTACCACCAGGGAAATGTATTTGTCGTCGGCATATAGCTAAGATTCATAGCGTCTCCCTTCCCTCAACGCTATGCCGACGACAAATACATTTCCCTGGTGGTAACTCGAACATCTCCATGGCGCACTTATTATTACCTTTGCGCCATATTGGACCTTCATTAGAAAAAGGGCCGCCATGAATAAAAATACCATAATCGATGTTGTGATCATAAACGGCGTCTATTATGACGGAAATGCCCATCTTCTTGACCCTCGATTTCAGGTGATTTTGAGGCTCCATAGGGATAATTTTAACGTCTGTAATTAATTTTTGACCGAAGAATGGCCATTTAGTCTGCCATTTCTGTATTTTTATTCATGGTGGCCCATTTTCGCAAGTTAATGAAGGTCCAATAGGACGCAAAGGTAATAATAACTGCGCCATGAAGATGTTCGAGTTACCACCAGGGAAATGTATTTGTCGTCGGCATAGCGTTGAGGGAAGGGAGACCCTATGAATCTTAGCTAGTTGGCATAGCGTTGCGGGAAGGGAGACGCTATGAATCTTAGCTACATCCCAGGTCAATCCCCGGGAGCCCCACGAGACCAGAGATTGATTATCGCCAAGAATTGCTGTTCTGAATTGCCCATGCACAACGATATGCCACCCATTGCTCAAAAATGGCTGCAAGTGGTGTGTTCGGGGAGGTTATCGGTTGCATACCAAAGGTACAGTCTTATATCCTGTTATGGTCATATCGCTAGCTATAGCTAGTTATAATGACAAACAATTCACGGGGGTTTTAGATGACTGACTATGAGTGGTGGGATCGAGTTTAATATATTGGCCCAGCGCAGATCTGCAATAATAACTATATATAGTGAGCATAGCCTTAGCCTCTCCGCAAAGCTGGAAATATCCATTCACTGGATCGGCATAGGTGGGATGAGGTGGGGTGACGTGGTGACTACTGTCCATGAAGAGTTAAGCAAATCTCACAAACAGGATGTTTTCATCATTCATCTCGCTTATAATGACCTGTGTTATTCGAATACGTGCTGGTTAACTCGTAGGATTCGTACTTATCTTAGACGCTTCCAGGAGCTGTGGGGGGCCTAATCGCGATCGGGAGAACATGGCAGGTTCAATACGTTGTAGCAATTAGACTGGTTCATTATCCGCCACCCTGATATCAGACTTGATAGACCTTCCTTATTTCGTGCCGCTGTTGTGCATCTGTCCGGCTTCGAGAAAGATTTTTACCTAAATATCTACGAAGGGTGCTTGAGAAATGTCCGATATTTCGCACGCCCCCGTTTTTAGATCCTTTCGCGTATTTTCTGGTTGTCTTTGTTAGGGTAGGAATACACCAGAGCCGTCATCGCAATGCGATTCGCAACAAATTGAACAAGTTGCAAAAAGAAGTGGTGAACACACTATTCGCATTGCGTTGAGTATCGGTTGCGTTATAGCTTTGCGTTGCCGTTGGAATTGGGAATTTTCCATTTTTTTACGCGCTGCACAGGCCTACGCATTGCCTTCGGAAGGTCAAGGACATTATTATGCACACTTTGGCATCAGACGCTTTTATTTTATTTTCTTTTCTTTCTTTTCTATTGGATGCACCCAACACTCTCTAGGTTTTCGCACCAAAGTCAATGCCATTAGGGCCAACATTTATTGTCATCGTCGTCTTCATCATCCATCATATCCATTATGGCCAATGTTGCTCTTTCCGCCATGCCTGTAGCTGTTGGAAAAGGGCACCACAACATTTTCCGTCCGGTTATAAAGCGCCTACTTGGTGCTGAATTACCATACGTTATGTTATTTAAATTAGGTATAGGCATATACGCAGCCTCCATCGCAGCCAAAAGACGCATATGCGTTGTCGCGAGCGTTGCCGCCTGCGCCAACGCAACGGCTCTGGTGTATTCCTAGCTAAGGGTAGGAATACACCAGAGCCGTTGCGTTGGCGCAGGCGGCAACGCTCGCGACAACGCATTTGTCCGTGCATTCACCATATGCGTCTTTTGGCTGCGATGGAGGCTGCGTATATGCCAAAACCTAATTTAAATAACATAACGTATGGTAATTCAGCACCAATCTGATGCCAAAGTGTGCATAATAATGTCCTTGACCTTCCAAAGGCAATGCGTAGGCCTGTGCAGCGCGTCAAAAAATGGAAAATCCCCAATTCCAACGGCAACGCAAAGCTATAACGCAACCGATACTCAACGCAATGCGAATAGTGTGTTCATCACTTCTTTTTGCAACTTGTTCAATTTGTTGCGACAACGCATATGCGAATCGCATTGCGATGACGGCTCTGGTGTATTCCTACCGTTAGTCGGCTTCGTATGGCCGCGGTTTGATTAATTGTGAGCGGCAATCATCTGACGAGATGGCGGGATTTGCATAGGACAAAACTGAAAGTTAAGGCAAATTGCAGACGTTCAATTGTGTGCTTTCCCTTCTTGAAATGGGAAAGGTTCTGATCCGCCAAGTTGCATAAGGGATTGGGAAATATATCTCTGTACAAACATCCATGGAACTGTGGAAGCTTGATGGATGAAGAGGTATGTTCCGTGGTATACACGGTATAAATTAATAGTATATGCGTGCTTTGTTGTAAAACGTTTTGTTACAAACTTCGCATTTTGTCACAATACATTTCGTCAATATTTTATGCGGCGTCAATGCGTTTTGACACAAAGAAAATTGTGACAAGACGGGTTAGGACTGTCGATTTGAATGAAGAAGGATCGGCGATGCTGATGCGTTTTGTCCAAACATAAAAAGTCGACCGATTACGTCTGGAATCGAGAATGTTCTTTCAAATCCTTGGAGCGCGATGCTGATGCGTTTTGTCCAAACATGAAAAGTCGACTGATTACGTCTGGAATAGAGAGTGCTCTTTCAAATCTTTGAAGCACGTGGATAAAAATACTTGAAATACGTTGGAACCCCCAATGCAAAAAATAATTGAAATACGTTGGAACTCCCAATGCAAATTATTTAACATGGATATCACTAGTATAAATATATATCCTTTGGAACACCTTAATCATCTGCATATGAGAGAAAATATTTTGGAGCACATTTGTCATCTATGTACACGTGGATGACATTTGCAATAAATTTGAGACATATGTTAAAGGACAGTCAACACTTATATAACCCCGACTTACACAAAAAAAACGTTATCGACCAGCAGTAATTTGGAACACATATGTCTAAATGAGGGAGCAGATATTATTTAAGTTAACTAGGTTGCTCCCAATCACAACCTGTATAAAAACAGTGAGACTAAAAAATGTTCGTCATATTTAGGCGAGTTATATGTTTATTTCGAACAGGACTTTTTACATAACATAATCTTTGAGGAGTCGACTTTGCCGCACGTTTACACCATGATTGTGTTAGTTTCATAATTTATATCATAGCTCTTAAACGTGCCATCGTTGTGTCATATATTGTTCTAGGAATTCATGACAAGTGTGTAATTACAACGTTTCTGTGACCGTTATCAGTACACATGGTTTAACACATTTTTTTCATTACATAAAACACACAAACTGTACAGCTGTACTATGTAAGAGATCTGACTATTATCGGTATATGTGAAATTTTCATTCAATAAAATAATGATGTTATTCAAATGAACTCTTGTGTACGCAAAGCATAGAGATTGTCACAGTCTCATAACTATATCTGATAAACTTTGTGGCCATACAGTCAGCACTAAAGTCAAACCACCAATATAAATGCTGTTGCACAAACCCAGTAATTACAAGCCCAATGAAATGGCTAGTTTCTCGTCACCATTTCTCGCTTTCTCTGATTTTTAAGTACGGTATTGGAAATTATAGAAATATTTTCTATGGGATCTCACAGGCTAAAAAATATGGTCACCGAAATCGTAACTCTTACCTCGCAAACCGATATAGCAAATTCAGACTGCAGTGAATCAATAGACCCTTATGACCTTTTATTCCTCTTATAATCACGTGATGAAGTAGGCATCCATGGCAGGTGTCAAGTATCCTGAAATCTAACATGAAGTTGTCAACGTACGGTGCAGGTGCTTCAATGCATGAAGTCCTGTATGTAACCCGGCGCACCAAATTAAAGGCTTATAAGACCGACTTCCAGTTCAGGGACCTCGCCTTGGCAATAAAATTGATGTCGCGTTACACGAGAGGTAGCAGGGTATTTCAATTGTGTTATTCTCCCCACCTGCCATCTGATTGTGATGGATCATGGGATTGAAGAGGAATAAAACGTCATCAGGTTCCAGGTCCGTAATTAAATCAATATCATGGTTATAACAGTGCCTTGATATTACAAGTAAATGCACAATAATTATTATGTTAAATTCGAGAAGGCCTGGCCTCTGCCATCAACGGCAACGATTAGGTGTAAGACTCAAGAAATATAATTGACAAAGGATCTGCTGCAAGTTGTATTGTCCGTCTTTTGTCCGGGATATTACCTTTTCAATGGGAGGTCTTACACCAAAGCCTTACCCATCTTCGCAATCCCAAGTCGAACAAAACACACGCTCAAAACCAAAGTGTTGAACTTACTCGTAAAATGTTGAAATAACCCTTTAAGTGTATCCACACAACACTTGAAGAGCAGTCCATGTGGAGACACTTAAAGGGTTATTTCAAAACTTTACGAGTAAGCTTGAACACTTTAGTTTCAAGCGTAACGTTGGTGTAGTATTTAACTTGAAACGTGAAGATGAGACGTTCTCTGGTTTCCAAACTTTTTACTTGTAAAAAATAACACATTGTAAAAATAGTATAACCTCACTGGGGGACCTGGACAATAGAGACAGTGAATAACACAGAAGTTCTATTACCCGACGTTGATTAACTCATTGGACCAGAGATAAAAAAAATATATATATATTACACCATTTGTTCTTTTAGGCAAATGTAGCCATTAATACTTGAAAGCAAAGTCAAATTAATAAATGTGTAAGTAAGGGATATGCTTCATGTAACACGAACTCAATTGATGGAGCATATATTGGATTATATCGTATATCATTCAGGAAAAAATAGAATGCATACGATGGCAGCTGTGCTCTCAGCGGCGCTGCATGGTATAAAAATATGTTCAACCTAGAAATGTTATATCTGTACTTTATAAGCTTGAGTCTTGTCATGCTGATGTTATAAACGCTGATGATGCATTCTCAGTGCTTTATGCATGTTACTGGTACGAAAATGTTACATACATGCAGCACTATGCCCCATAAGTGTTTTTCTCCTCGTTGACATAATACACTAACACCTATATTAAGCCTCAGTATTGAAACATTTGAAAAAGGGCTGGCAGTATTATGCAGATGATTTGCAGCATCGTGCTACGCAAGTTATGAGCTCAATAAACTAAATCGCCACCTCAAGAAGCAGAAATCTCATGCAACTTTGAACGCACGCGCTGGTCAAATTGTACAGACTTCTCATTTATTCACAAGTTTAAACATGTATAAACAAGTTTATCGTGTACATTTATGACATAGTATGTCGCCTACTGACATTATATTTCATAAAAAGATGATACATGCCTGATCTGAACATTTACAAAATGATTTCCTTCCCAGCTGTATATTGTTCTGTAGTGTAAATTGACAGCTGCGACAGGAGTGAACTGTAGTTCCTGTTATTCCATTCTGTTTATCCCTGTTCCCGTGTAAAAGTTTGACTTATCGTTTACGTTATGCTATTCACACATATTGCATTGTAATATAAATAAATACATCCGACGTAAAATCCTTTCAAGATTTAGTCCCATAATATAAGTAAAAATATAGATTTTGGTATATATTGAAATGCTGATAGTTGGTCATATATCACTTGGATCACATACAAATTACAGTATATACATTGGACGTATATTCACACATACACGGTCCTGCCGTGACTTCATAAAACAATCAAATCTCGAATTTCATGGACAATATTATGTCTTCTTAAACTTTATCGATGACAATTGTCGATGACAGTCATATTCTGTGATACGTTGACAGTCTATGTCAGGGTTATAACATATAGTGCGGTTAAAGGCTCTGCGAACGTCAGCCATCGTCAGGTGAGTGGTGGTTGTTGCGAAGGAGGGAGGGGGGATATTTAAATTTGAAAGCAATTAAATTGTAACAGTTCTGGTTCGTTCATTTCAATAAAAGTTGTTTTCCCCCAATAATTGTCCGTATATCTTCTCAGCTTCTCAATGATGAAATTATATACGACAGACAGAAATTTGAGGGGAAGACATATCATTTGGTGGTTGCGACAATCGTAAACTGTTCTTTCAGATGTCCTCGTGCCAACCTGTGTTCGACAGACCATTTTCTATTTTGTCGTTCTCCTTGAAATATTTCTGTAACGCCTCAAGTGAGTCGAAAATGTTCACATCAAAGGGACTTCCGGGCACGTGTTCTCCAGACCACTTTACGTTAATGACATAGGAACCGGGTTCTGTCGGATCGTATCGGCAAAGAATAGTTCGGTCTTCGTTGGACTCTCGCATCATTTCAACCTTGAATCCACCTGAAAAGAAGAAAAATAATTGCATCAGATCAAATTGTTCTTTAGGATATCTTTAGATGAATATTTTATTTTATATTTTATGCATAATTTATGAACTTCTGTCATTTTATGTTCGCCATTTTTATCACAGACAGAATCCATCTCCTTAACTGGGCCTAACTCAGGCGATCAACCTTAGCTACTCGGGTAAGGCAGCGTCCCGACCACTCACGATCGAATGACCACGTGATTGAAAGTGTAAGTTATCTAAGAGGGCAAAGGTTAAGCTCGCAAAATAACTTCAGTTGGGGTTTCCATGCTTTATTATGTGAAGCATATTTCTTGTGTCATATTTATAAATGTTGGATAACCCGCTTAAGGCTTTAACATCCCTAGAAGGCATTCTTCAATAGAGACTGGATCTAATCATACCCACACATACATGTTTATCTAGATCATCTGAGAAGGAAATTCAAAACTGTTTCAACGTCGAGACGGGTTGTCTCCCTTGTATAAACAGAAGGAATCAAACCGGAAGTTAATCACTACCTGCTTAGACATTTGGCAGATTGTTGGGGCTTTTATAAGTTGTGACTTTCCAGCATTTCTGAGAAATTTGATAGCCCCATTTCTATTTGTAGAGGAGTCTTCAAACTGGTGTTGATTCGTGCCACTTAGGGAAAAGCATGGTGGAAGGAGACATCATTAGTAGAGTCAGAAGGCTCTCTGTTCACCTCTGTTTACAAGAGGAATGACATCCTCTTACACAGCTCAGCTGTCAATGACGGCAAGTTGAAATGTCATTGGTGAACTTCCCCCAAGACTTTTACAGTTGATGTCCCACAAGGCGAAAATTGTCATGCCAAGTGGATTTATGCATCGAGAGGCGTTTAGATTTTTGGTGAATATTTTAAGTTAAAACACAACGAATAGCGAGAAGATTAGTTGACCCATGTCACAAGACAGGCATCGGCTGCCATCTCGCTGCGCTGCATATAAGGATTGAATTTGAACGACGCATTCTATTGGCTGATAGTTCCAGTAGCCTAATTGGTTATCATAGGTGAGATATCCTTTCATTGGAAGAATAAGGGAAGGGGGCGGTATTTGGTATAATGTTACACTCATGGTTATTGCACTCATATGGTGACAGCCAGTTTGATTGGTGGAGGAAGCCAGAGTACCCGGAGAGAACCATCGCCCGTCGGCAACCTGGCAAACTTTCATACATTTGGGAGAATGAGTCTACATCCAGAGATAATTTTGAATCAAAAATGCCGGCCGATTCTTATGTAATGTATGGATACGCCCAGTTCAAAGAAGTTACCTTTTGGGCCACGGACTTTCACAGCCAACTGTCCCGCCCCGGCTCCTCTGGTTTCGACGATAAATCGACTTTGGAATTTCTGAATGACTCCATTCTCTATCCCCGGACCATAGACCTTCACTTGAGAGGCGTCCGGTGGGTCAGATACCCGAATTGAAAATGGGCTACCTGAAAGTAAATAAAAAAATCAGTTACTGTATGACCGCACATCGATGATCAGCTCTATCCAGGAGGGGGTGGGCCATTGGGGTGGTAGTGGGAAAATATTCTCCGGTTTCATCTCCAAGGCATTTGTAAGTCTGCCTTTTGATGGAATTGAATTGGTGTGAATTTTGGGGACACCAAAAGCATAATCTCTAGCCTAAGGAGCACCCTTCACCGCCCGATCAATGAATATGACAGGCCCAACTTTCCGTCCGACATATTTCACTTTGGAGCAGTTATGAATAGGAATAACTGGTCCTGTAGTGGCAGATATCAATACTTTGTTTACTTTTATCCTAACGTAAGGTGTCTGAAAACTATTGTTAAGAAATTCAGCTTTCTCCGAATAATTTCCAAAATCCCCATGTTATACATGTAACACTATCGGCGCATGGAATCTTCTCCCTTAATGAACTGAATTAACTCTACCCGTTTTAACTGAATTAGAGTGAAATAAGAAGAACAATTCGCACAAAAATAACTAATCAATTGTATGATACCTGCTAACTTGTCTCGTCTAAATGCTTCGAAAGTGTAAGCGACATAGACGAGCTGTAAATAACTGTGAAGTATTTAACCCCAGGGCTCACACTGAGCATTATGTATCGTTCCGCTTGGACGAGTACAGCCAAGACCTAACTAACCGATCAACCATTCACAGCCGAAGATATAGCTTTTAATGTGACAATTACGATAAGTTTCATGGGAGATGTTTGAAATACACACAAATAGATACGGTAGGTATATTAACATGTCCCAGGTCCGCATTCGGCGTTTGGCTTTTCGCTACCACCCTTTATAGACCAGTCGACAGAAAAACTAACATGCATTTACATCCGTTGAAAATTGAATATATTCATATCGATTGAGTTCTGTGAAGACTCTTGGCAACCACCTCGCTGGGGGTCTAATAATACCCCAGCCACCAGACAGATTTTTTTGACCGGATTCGGGGCCGCGCGCACATCGCCGAAAGTCACATCATATATGGTAAAATAGATGTTTGCCGAACATTTCGATTACTTTTCAAGTCTGCATAATACCTCTGTTGACCTAGCGCTAAAATAATTATCTGGGGATTATTTTCCTTGTTTATCTGGACAGAGCATATGAAAAGTAGTTCGCTCATGTTCAAAACTGAAGGAGTTGGTCGGCCGGATTCAAACTGAACCGTGCGTACGTGGGTTTCCCCTATACGTCACAGCAACGTAGTAAAGGTCAACTTCCGCTATTGGAGGCAGGGATGATAAATGAGCCCGTGAAAGGGAGTATGCCCTGTGGGGAGGATGGGCTCTTGGCTGGTAAGAACGTTTGCGAAATGGTGCTTGAGTTTGAGACTAATAATTTAGTGACATCAAGCTGAGACTGACAGAAGCAGTGATTGGCTAATGTTGGAAAGTTACACGCTATCTCTCGCTTTTATAGCGTTTTCATTGATTGGACCCAGCCAGTCGTGCCGGAATGAAAGGATAGAATATCACAGGAAACAATATCCCTCTTCATATGTTTCCCTTTAGGAAACTTTGTCTTACCCGAGTTGCAAATCTGGAAAGAATATCTTAGCAGGAGAGGAGCCGGACATTCATTCCTAGCGGACATTCTGTCCCTTCACACAGGAATTAAGTGAGTAATAGGGTTTAACGTCGTTTTCAACCTTGTATGAGTCATATCACGACGGTGCCTACATGTGCCAGAACAAGAGAGTTCTAACAGTTCCTATTACCCTGGACACTGATCAGCCCAGCCAGTACAGCACCCGGTCACCCATTCAAGTATTGACCGAGCTCAACGTTGCTTAACTTCGGTGATCTGACGAGAACTGGTGTGTCCAACGCTATAAGCCGTACCTCCATGAGATTCATGAACTGTACATATAGCATTCTAGACAGATAGTGGCAGTAAGCTATTTCAGCTGTCTTCCCTCCAGGTATTGGTCATTCGACCTGTGCCATGTTTAATTAAGACGAGCTTCTCATTGGCTCACCATTTACAGGAGTCATCCACATTTTCAAAAACAACCACGTGACTGACTCAGTTGACCCCTGAGTTATCACGACGTCGTTTTCGATCTCAAAATCTGATGGCTAACATGACAAATGTTGTTGTTGTTGCATAATCAAGTCATTGGCCCTCAGTCAGGGGGATTCAAGGCTATAGGCTAATGGCAATCATCCTGCTGGGAGATTGTGGCATATCGCTTACGTTTGATTCGTCGAGTGGGCATTCCAGGTTCCATTCTTTACTTTATCAATCCGGAAGACACACTTGAGGTTTATGATAAACATATTTGCCTGGATCGGAGACGAAAACGTTTTTTGATTGGTTTTAGAGGAATTTAAAAAAACTTTTGTTAAAGTGACCAACACAAGGGGCCTACAACCAATCAGTGATGTCGTTATATTTACCTGGTACATGCGTCTTGTCATACATGATGTTGAGAGTATGACGTCCAGCTTCTGTGGGAAATATTCTCAGCGTGTACGTCCTGTTCTTATGGTCAAACAGCTGACAGCGGGCGTTTTGTGCAGGACCGATACAACTCGTGGTGATCTCCCCTGAAAAAGGTAAGTATTCGTCTTTTTTAAACTACTGATAACAGTTTAAAAAAAATGTGATATATATATGGATCAAATTATCCTACCTATTCCAAGAAACATCATCATGCTTACCTTTATGGTAATTCTGAAAATTCAGGTCGATCAGTTTTCAATAATTTGAAAACCCCGCAACATGTTAAAGAGCTAGGAGAACGGGTGAATAAATGAGCCGCTGTCAAAGCACGTCTCAATGCGCCTGCACGTCCTATTGACACAGCTGTACTGTTAAAGAATTAACTCAAATTCGTGCAAAGACCGGATTTCTTTGTAAATATACACAAAGTGATCGTCATGTCATCTTAGAAATATTTATTCATTTATGGAGAAACAACAATCACGTCCGTTTATAATTAGAGTGATCTACTTTTGTTCGATAAATAGGACATTCCGCTATAAATCGATAGAATTTAGAGCGATAATAGAAATCTAATTTGTCCAAAAAAATGATGATATATTAATTCGAGGATCAAATGAATTAGTGTGTACATCAACTATATTTCATCAGTAGTTTGTGATGACATGTCACGGTGACTGGTTATAAATACATATCTAGACACTAAATTAATATTCAGTTAGATTAAATACCATCGTGCGCGTTTCACCGTTTGTATTATTATTTCATTAACACTGAGGTTGTGTACAGATTGATCAAAGTTTCCCTTAGCAAGATAATCAATAGCTACCTGTACCGGTATATTTTTGCAACATTATTGGTTATTATTATAACCCACGGTCCAATCCATGGGATCTGCTGCAGGAATCAATGGATAAACTTTGAATACGTTTTGGTTCTTGTGATGTTTTTAGAAATATGCATCCAGTATATCATAACATGGCACTGTGACTAACGTCACAGGACCTATGAGGTAGGGTAGGCATTAGGACTCCGACGCGAACATGAACTCTTGGAAATCCCCCACGCCCGAAATTGAAATCCTGCCTACATTAAGATGGGCACAGCCTAAGTCAGAATCACCAGTGATTTTCATAAAAAATCAACAGAAATTTTCATCAAAAGTAGGCCAGCTCAGAACTTGCTGGTAACAGTCCCCTAATGCACCTTCGTGCAACAAATCAAGGTTCTAATGTCAACGGTTCTCCTTATTTTGCCGACGAAAGGATTCGGATGGACTCACTCACTCACTCACTGACTACCGGACAATTTGCCGATGGTAGCCTACTTCTTAGGTATAGAATCATAATAGAGATTCTAGGTGGTGGACATTTCGTCCCCGAGGCAAATCATTGTGATTGTAGTTTTGTGACTGGGGAATGAAGCGCTTGGTGTCGAGCGTCACAGATGTGTGTTCTGAAGCTATATGTTCAATCACATAGTTCATCAATTTCCGTTAGATGGTTGGTTGGTTGTTTGAAGTTTAACGTCTCACCTGACCTTATTGGTCACACGGCGATGACATGAAAGGGCTAAATTACATCATCGCTTTTAAATATTTGCCTCTCAAGCCGGTACCAGGAGCCATTCAAGATGTCCATTTGAACAGCTACAATAAAAGCGTGACTGAGATATAAATCATCATAAAACATTTATGGAACTTGCGATGTATTAGAAAATTTATATAGTCAGTCTATAGTAAAAATAGATTTGCTTGTGGGGTCGTATGACTTCTTGTGAGTGCGCTTGCATCTCTTTTCGCCAATTTTGTTATGTTGCATTTAATTGCTGTTAGAGTATAGCAGTCTAACGTCTGACGGAAATTTGTGGGTCTTTGGATCCCATTTCTCCTTATGTTAATATACGGAAAAATATTCTTAACATAAAGATAACTGCATATGATTCATATTACACCGCTATTTAAAGAAATAATCATTATGATTAAATGAAGAAATTTTTGAATATCTTCAGGTTGGAAATACTTATCAATAGCTGGAAATATGCTGCTCGATGAGGCACCCAGATTCGTTTTGTTGCAATAATGCGAGAAGGACTACCAATGTAGCAGTAAGGGTGCTCCACTAAATATCAGAATGTATTTGATAAATCTACTCTGTAATAGTAAGTGGTCCGAAGTTGAACTATAATCTGGTCAACATCCAGAACTATTGGTATTTTGTTGAATCACATTTTTTTCAATATTGAACAACCCTGTGACCCAACATAGAACTAATTTATGGTAGCAACAGAATAATATCCAATCCTTGGTTGTACAGTTAATTTATCTAGGCCAAACAATCAGAAAAAATGGTGATGGCCCATCGCCGATTATCGGTGAGGAGGACCTGTCGTCACCATTTATTATCTGATGACGAGGCTATTTCCTCGCCATTTGTTGGTGATGAGACCTGATCATCACCAATAAATGGTGAAGAGCAATGAGTGTGCATTTCAGATCATCACCATTTTTAGCGATGAGGTCTGGTCATCGCCAATAAATGGCGATGGTCTTCACCATATGATGGAGAGTGATGAAATATGGTGATGGTCCTAACTCATCACCATTTATTGATGATACTGTCGTCGCCTTTGTTTGGTGATAGCCATCACCATTGTTTTGACCGTGTAACATCCTTTAATCCATGGTGTGCCTGACAGAGACGTACAGATGTATACAGTCCTATACTGCATAACGGAAAATGATATCAGGTCAAGGCAGGCCTATCACAAACGGACAATTGTATCTGGGTTGCATGTACCATTGCTTCCACAAGGTTTGCATCATTTTCTTAATTTTGTTTTATGGCATTTTTCTCACCTGGCCCGGTCGGGTTTGTATCAATTAGGACACGGAGTTCCTTGCCTGCCAGACCGCCCTTCAATCCGTCACCACACACCACGACTTTACTCGCATCCCCTTTCATCGTGACTGTGACCTTGAAAGGTGAATTAGGGACCTGCTGCCCTGACCAATATACGTACAGTAAATATCCACCTATAATTCGAAAACAGAAATATTACAATATGAATTTCAATCTTGATGAACGCCTGCTGGCGAGTTACTTTCTCATAAGGAAGTGCCGGTATATACTATTAACGTGGACACTGGATTATGCGAAAGCCTATTCGCCTAAATACCTATATGTAACTCTATTATGAACAAATACTGGTATAGAGAAATCTGATATACAAATGATGATGATACATGCAGCTATAGGGTTTACCTCTCTTCACGAGTGCTTCCCGCCTTAGAAATGTTAAATCTTAAATTGATCTTAAATAATTATGATAAATCTAGATGTACTTCCCGAAGCACAGGTGACAAAAAGTTTCAAATTATAATTTTCACTTTCAACTACCGGTATATGACGGATAAATTAGAGATAAAATCAAGTGTAACTAAAATTTGCCAAGAAATTAGATTAGAAATGTGTCCTATCTGAACGATATCTGTACAGCTGTTTGAATGAGGAGATCTGAGACAGTCTAAGCTGATGGTTTAACAGCGAGGACATATTGTTGTAAAAAAGTAGAAGCATTTTAATCCTTTTTACCACGGCTGACAAGTTTGCACGTTTAAACGATACGGTTTTTAAGCTAACATGCTTACTGTTTTAATTTATTTTTTGTTTCAGTTGTAAACATCACCAGATTAATGACATAAGACGCGAAGACTGTACAAAATTGACATTATCATGCACGCGCTGAGCTATATCTGTTCGACATATTTCTGGAATTTTGATGATCTCGCCAGGCGAAACTAAGGGATGAAATCAATATAACGAGAAGTCCAGGGCAAGAGGAACTTGAAAATGCTCCAGTTGTAACATCTAATTGCTGAATCTTGCATCAAACTTTCTAGTTTTAATAAACGCCACAAAACATATTTGGTTCATACTATTATACATATTGTTTGATATATCTCGGTTTGACCTAAGCCCAACTTATAGGTCATGTCCAACTCAGATATAATATCTGGAACATTATATCGGACATCAGTACTATATAATTCTGTTAGCCAATCAGGTGGCTAGCTGGGCGGAACAACTTTGAAATCACGCACCTTGTAATTACACACAAGAGCGCCTAGACAAAAAAGTAAACAGAGAAGAGAAACAGTGTTCAAATTCAAAGGCAATATGTCTGGACATCGTGCGGGGTAAACGTAAACTTCAAAAGATTCACTCGCACTGAAAAGACAGGCGGTCAGGCGATAGAAATGATAAATGTCAAAAGATCGACCGACGAAAAGTTGTTAGTCTTCGTTAACTAAACGCCAATCAATGTCAAATCGAAAGGGAATACTTTGTCGTGATTGACTTATTATGGAATCTTGTAGGATATCGGCTAAACGTCCGCACGGATTTTCCATAACGTCACCTGTATATGGTATTTCCCTTATATACCATCTTGCTTTAGCTAGATTGAATGAAATTCAAAGGTGCCAAATCGAGTCCCGGGATATGCCATGGAGATCGGCTTGATGATGGAAAGCCAGGAGAAACACCTCATATTAGACGGGATCTTTCGGAGGCACAATCAAGGGAATATTCAATTTCATTTAGATATATATTTTATCTCCTGATAAGGGAAAAAACACCGAGGAATATGTGAGCGGACGCACATCCTGTAGTATGTGCTGTGCCGCATATCCGGCGTTTCAAGGTTTGCAACTGAGAGCTGTAAAATCCATACACCATTAATGCGTGAGGTCAGATGACTTCGACGAAATCGGCCGAGTGGTCGCGAATGAGATAACTGCAGTGCACTACCATTCAAATGTCTTTGTTAGTCGCTACATTGTGAACACCGTTACGCCAGTTCAAAATGTAACTGACATGGCTATAGAGAAGATGCCTTATTGTGTAGTCTGTGTCTAATATTGCTCAACTCGGGGCGAAGGGTTTGTTCAATAGGTTATTCATGACTTAAATAAAATGATCACAAACTAAGTGTGTCCGAAGTATTTTAATAATTCCAGGAAATGACTATCAGTAATAAAATAAATTTTGAATTCGACGATAAGAACGGTTTTCTCGACGGCATCATTCAACTCCATAAACCTTGTTTTGTTGAAGAAAAAATACCATGTGTTCCTAAAATTTGTATTATACAAACATTTGGATGCGAACCAGAACAACAATAATGGAGAAGCCACTGTACATCAGGTGGGTCTTCCATGTTAGAGAGCATTGTCCAGGCCTTTGTATTATTGAAAAGCCTCACGGCTAGACTCATTGTTGTACCCAAACAGACTATTGTCCTGCTTTGTCGTGTGTCTCTTACATGGAAGATGAACCGTACATGGGTAGTTGTGATGCGTGGTCCGCGGTGGCCGTCCCTATACTCAAACTATATTTAACGAGTGTAACTGGTATAAATATGGTAAATTCACACAATAATACGCAATCTCAGTAAACTCAGATATAATATCACGGAATATTATATCTGAATTCAGCCATAAATCCCATGCGAATCTGAAACTACATTCGTTAGCCAATCAGGTGGCTAGCTTGTTGTAATCACGCCAACAAAAACAGTAATTACACACGGTAGCACGTGGACTAACATATAAACATTATCGGGAAACAGTATCCAAATATGGCACCATTTCCAGACAGTGTGCCTGGTAAACACAGAAGATCAAAGAGTTTACTCCTGCCGAAAAGTCTGGCTTTGTTAGGGGATAGAAAATATCAAAAGATTGTGCCGCGCGAAGATGTTATTCTCCGTTAAGTAAACTTCAATCATTAATTGTCAGAGAGAAAAGTCAGAAATTGTCGTGACTGGCTTATTATGAGATCTCGCAGAACATCGGCGAACATTTCGCACGAAGTTTTTATAGCGTTACGTCTAGATGGCATTCCCCTGATTTGCCATCTTCATTTTCCTAGATTGAATAATACCGTGTAATTAAAGAAGGGCAAATATGCTTGCCTTCAGGAAAGTTTGGCAGTTTAAGTTGAAATATGTCAATTATCACAATTTCAACTATTTCCCCGTATATAAGCAATGAGAGGCTTGCATAACAGGCCCAGTAGAGTGAGTGAGTGAGTGAATAGGGTTTAACGTCGCTTTCAACATTTTTTCAGCTATATCACGACGGGAAAGGGAAGGGAGGGGAGGGGGAGGGGAAGGCGATCCTACTTGTAACAGAGCAGATCTAATGCTGTGGGATAGTGCTGTCCCACTGAAATATCATGCCGTAGGCAGACATGACACCCCACTCAGTCACATTATACTGACACCGAGCGAACCAGTCCTTGTTCTATCCTCTTAATGCTAAGCGTAAGCGAGGAAGCAACAAGTACCATTTTTCAAGTCTTAGGTATGACCCGGCCTGGGATCGAACCCAGAACCTACCGCTTACGAGGCCGACGCTCTAACCATTAGACCACCGCAGTGCGGTCAGGACCAGTAGATAAACCGATAGTGCTAGTTCTGTCAGTTTATTGTTCAACTGAGCCAACACTGACAAACAGGAAGTAGCAATTACAGAACCTGACTGGATAACTGGAATTGGTATATTCCAAGTCCTTCATTAGAACGGAACAACCCAGACACTGCCGCTATGGACCGAAAACCCCACCTACTGGTAATCAGTTAGGTGTGTCCATTGTACGTTAATACAGTAAGGCACGACCGATACCCGATCTGACGCCTAATTACCTGGGGCATCTGCCGTATATGTACACTTATGTCTGTCACATGACAGCTGCTTCCTGTATACGTCTACTTTCGATTTCAGTCCTTCCATCCGTATTTCTGGTTGACCTGAAATGTGAAATATGAAGTATTAATGATATTTTCAAGTACTGATATTCCAAATTAATCTACAATCTTAGAAATGAAGGTGGTGCTCTAGTACCATTGCCATAGTCTCGCCATCCCTCAATTGTGTCATATGAGGTAGTGAAACCGACCTTTTTGACAGTATACATGACAGGTGTGTTATGATGTGTTATTATGGATTCTAACAGTTTCGTGAGATGCCGTTTGGTATGTATTGGTAATTTCAATATCGCACCCAATATCTTTCAGCTGAACTGTGGAAGCATGGATGGACACTATATCTGACATATGTTCCACACACACGTAAGGCAACAGTTTGAAATATGATTTCTCTGTGACATAGTGCACGATTACCACAAAAAATTTCGGGTACCCTGGACATTTCTTAGAGATCAGCCATGCGCATGCGGATGCCTCCATTCGGATGCCTCCATTCGCGATTAAGCATCGCGACTTTATTCAAATCTCATTTGGATATGGATTCTAATTGATACATATATACTGGACACAGAAATCTCATCGAATACAATTGAACCGCTAAATAATAAATCAAGTTTCAAACCTGCTCCTGCAAGGCGCCCATCGATGATAAACTGTGCTTGAACGGATGCCCTTGCGTCCTCGCACCCTTCTCCCCTGACAACAACTTTGGTATGGTCTATAGGAGGGCGTGGTCCCATGCAATACCCAATCAGCGGCGAATTATTTAGAGGAACTTCTGACCAATAGAGATGGATGTAATGGTCACCTGATGAAAAATAACACTGGTTTACTTCAGTATCTCATATATCGCACGTGTAACATACATGCATAAGTAAATGAAATGTAAGTATGGAAGTCAATGGGTCAAGGTAAAAAATGATAATCTTTCTTTCACTAGAAAACAATCATCACTTTTTTGCTAACTGTTGGTCCTTCATTGATTAGGGGTTGTAGTGTGCATATGCATTGTAAATACGACCAACAGCGACAAAGTTCATCTATTAGTCTGCAAAATCAAATCTTTATTCCTCCATTTTGACTCTGTCATGACGGGCTGAGATAATCCACCGAAATGACAAAATACACGCATTAGACATGTTTATCGACACCAGCTGTCATATATGGCAGTATATTGCCCACGTGTCTACTTCAACGAGACGATTTTCATTGGTTCCAGGCACTGTGATTCACACGTGCGTCCCAGCTGGTAAGTCACACATGAGCTCACCCACATGTTGCTGACCGCATGTAGGTCGGCGATTCTGGTCAATTTTTTCAGACTCTCCTTCTGAACGGAGTGTAAACGGAGAAAGGTGAGAATGGTTCCCTGTCAATTCATCTACTGTTATTCACGACTGGCAAAAAATGGTCCTCAAACGAAAAATGAACTGTGTTCTGTTTACGCCGGTACTAATGGTCGAACCTTAGGTACAGAAGAAGAGGTAATGTTAAGTTCTTGATAAGATATGCAAGTTAATGTTGGATTGTGCTTGTGAATTCGAAGAAGAAAACGACCAGGGCTCTTTAACAGTCGTCCAACTCCATCAAGATATACCAATATTCTGCTGGCAACCCTGGCAACCCGGGGTTCAGCTTCTGAGATACATCATTCTCTAGTTAACGATTTTACAATGAATATCATATGGATAAGGAATACTGATCAGCGATACGGATTTGATATTTTTGGAACATCATGATGTCTTGTCGGCATCATTGAAAACTGTTGACCGCTTCTCTCTTGCAGGAAACTAGCCTATGTTTATGTATACTATGACTGTCTTTTTGAATTTGGTGCTAATACTGTTATATGGAATATGGAATAGGTATTTGGATTATGGACGCGGATATTCTCTAATGGAGGACGGCTGAATTCTGAATGACGGACCAGACGCTTGTAATCTGTACAGTCATTTTGGCTACATCAGGCTCATACTTGCGGCGCCGGGCTTAACCTACTGGTTTCTGAATAACAACTTCCACGACAGGAACATTACCTCTTTTTCCTTCTTTGGAGTAGGCGATTACATCTGACGCTCACAAACTATTTCCATCTGGCAGGTTTGAAGACCTATCATATCATTATAGCTCATTAATCATTAATTCTACTTGAGCCAGTGCTAGGGACCGAGTGGTAATGATCCAATTGTTAACGACACAATTATCACAATTGAGACATGAACAGCTAAAATAAAAGCGTGGCTGACATACAGGGAGTATGTTTGTTTCTTGTGATATTTTGGATATGTACTCAGAATATTGGCCTGATGGGTCATATGACCTCTTGTCAGTACGCTGGCATCCTGTTGTGTCGCGCTTACTCATTAACAGCCACCAAACACCTATTACAACCGTGCCATCACAAAAGAAATGTTTCATAGGAGGAAACGGCCCGCCATCAAGACACTCGTGACACTAGGCCTGGAGGTTCACCCATTTACAGTAATTGAATTCATATAGCAACCCACCCAATAACAATGTGCTGCCATTCAAAGATGTTTAGCCCTAGGAAGAAAACTGTCGGCGGACGTGGTGGTGGCACTTATGATTCAATTAGGTTTGACACATTCTCGAGTGGCCTATCAATTTGATCTCAGAACATTGGCATCATTTCATCATGAAATCATGACTTCAGAAAGCTGACTGGATCAATCTGATATACCCATCTCTCCTCTCTGTATGCCATAAAACTCCCTCCATCCAATGTATTGTTGTTGTTTTTTCTGAATGTTATTGCCGTTGTACACGCATAATGAATAACGCATACCCACAGCTGGCCCACATCCGCGATAATCCTTTCTGAACGACGGTTTACTGCGAATGTCGAATCTGATATTAGTATTCGAGCCAATGGGGTTTCCGTGCAATTAAAACCTTAACTCTTTCTGAAGTTTTATCACTGTGATTGTGGTTTTGTGACTTATAAACAGGGTGGAGAATGAAGCGCTTGGTCGGCGTCGGGCATCACAGGTATTAGTTCTGAATACGAAATTGCATTCAATAAATACTCCCTCGTTTGGGCCGTTTCTACTACCTGGCGGTCACATAGTTCATCATTTTCCAACAGACGATTTGATACGGCTATTACATCATGGCTCTGAAATATTTGTATCTAATACCGCTCAAGCCGGTGCTAGGAACCGTGTGGTAATAACATAACATAACAAGAGTGGCTGGGATACAAATCATCACAGGGATCACTTTTTGTTCTTGTCATGCTTTAGAAATATACAGTCGGTCTGCGAGGTCATATGACTTCTTGTCAGTACGCCGGCATCGTTCTTCACCACCCTTTTAATGTTGCGTTTAATTATAGCTACATGTAAATACGTCTATTATCCTAATAATTGAGACACGGGTATTAAACAAAAGATAAGAAGATTAAACTGATGGAAAGATTTCACTTTACTGAAAAGTACTGTTCTTCTCTAATTACCCGTAATATCTCATTTTCATACCCCCTAGATAAACCCATTAGGTCATGCGCGAAGGATCGAGTCACATGACCTGCGGCAAAAAATGTTATGTTTCACCTCAATTACAAATTACACTTTTTCCTCCGGGTGAGATAAGAGTTGAAAAAATAACAATTTGAGTAAAATAGAAAATTAAAATATCTAATGCCCCCTTCAGGAAAATGGAGAGATAAGATCAGCCAGATAAAACCGAATATTTCACCTTTCTCTTCTGTGGTGAACGCGACTTCAATAACATCAGCTCGTGCGTTGCTTACATTCACGGGTACTCTGCCACTGGGGCCTAACACTTCGGCTGTAAATTTCCCTGAAAAGTAAACGAAATACCTATAAAAATATGTAAGCATATGTCGTGAGAGAGAGAGGTCATTAAGTACGCTTTCAAAACTACTTTGTCATCGCACGAGACGTCAGGATTCTGAGGGGTTCAACTGCCATATTTTTTCACAGTGTAAGCTGGAACTACTTTTATTGCATCACAAGATTGGTACTGAGTTTCCACGAACTACTTGTATCGATATACAACAAAATTTTAAAGAATACGGTTTTGTTATGGAGAAAATCGCTCTCGAGTATATGTTCAGCACAAGACAATTAAACATATTCTCAAAGACCGATAACTTACCTGGTCCGGCTTGGATCGTACTAAATCTAAGAGTTGTCTCCTCTTTGTAGTCTAACAGCAAGTGGTCCGACTCGTCTAACCAATCAGAGAGGTCCTCGAGACACACTACTTTTGTTGGGTCGGTGATTCTCACCAGGAAAGGACTTCCTGTAAAATAGTTTTGAAAAAAGGTGAGATGTGTAAGGGATGAGAACAATCGACGACGACTGGCGACTGAAAAGCAACCATATGACTCCACAGGAAAGCTTCCCTCGGCACCTCACATTCGGACTATAATACGGATAATTCTAAGACGTAGCCTTTTATTTCAAACAGAAATGCAAGTTCAAGGACAGTAATGTCGGAATACATTGCATAGCCTACGTCAACCCACTCAGTTTGGTGTGGTAGTATATATACATAGTTTAGAAAACAACCCACAAAAATCGGTTTGCGAACTAGCTATAGGGTTTGACGTGTGCGAAACTTACGCGTCACACCATTGCTGTTATGGCCGCAGTAGATCATGCTTCAATCAATGTTTGTGCTTTGAATAGTTTTTGTAAAGGTGAAATTGTCATGCATGTCTTCTTGCTGAGTTTGAATCAAATAAATTTAACCCATTATCATAATCACAATTATCATTATATATGTCTGTTTTTGATAATGTATGTCCTAGATACAAGCGTATTGTCCGTCATTCAAGTCACTCCTCGTCCATTAAAGAATTTTCGCATCAATAACCGAAAGGATTAATTCATATAACAGCATTAGCACTAAACACAAAAACAATCATAGTATTCATCAACATACAGGCTAGTGTCCTGCAACAAAGAAGCAGTCAACAGTTTTCAATCAAGCCAGAAAGAGATTATCATCTTCCAAAAATATCAAATTCGTATCGCTGCTCAGCATTGTTATTCCATATGATTTTCATTGCAGATTCGTTGTCTAGAGAATAACAGTGGAGCAGGTGCCGCAATGAATTTCAGTCAATCAACAGAAGAATAAGCAAGCTTTATCGATCCATTAGATCACTTGTTCTATTGGAACGATATGCAAGAGGTGGGAAAAATTGACGACGTCTGGCCACTAACAAGCAACCATTTAACTCTACAGGAAAGCTTCTCTCGGCACCTCACATTCAGACCCGAGAATACTTTGGATATTCTCGGACGTAGCCTGAGTATCTCAGCCACGCTTTTATTGCAAATGCTCATGTGGAGACTATGAAGTATCCACACGGTCCCTAGCACCAGCTTAAGTGAAATTAGATACGCTATGACATGGCAATACCTTGCGTTCATACAAGGTTGAGATTAGACACCCAAGATCATATTATTCCGTTTCTCTTCTCGCTGCTCTATATACAAGATGAATGTGAGCGAACGTGGTGGTCACCTATCTAACTTTGTCAAGGTTTCTCTCTTGGCTCAAACAAGCGGACAAGCAGGCCACATCTGGATAAACAAGGCATAGCAAGTTGCTTGTACAGACATCACCAGAACTCTATCAGACTGTTCGCTTCTATCCATGGCAGCATTCCCATTTTCCATCTCAATGTGATGTATGCCACCGCTGACTCCTTCTCAGTTGGCGCTTAAAACAGCTGGCTTCGAATAGGCACTTGCATGTAGCTGTGTTATGTTACGCATTTTGCTCGCTTGAAATTGAAGCCACATGTGCATGTCAAACTGCTTTATTTATAGAAGTAGGAGCGGCACGAAACACACCTGGCTGTTGTCTGTCGGGGAAGCGTGCCAGGGGTGTTTCAATAACCAAATGGGGTACTTCCAGTTTGATAGACTTCTGGTGTCATAAACTCTGCCAATGACATTGGAACGTAACACATCATGGTATCGGAGTCCGTGTAGTCGCCTTCGTGATTCGTTGTATTTATGTGTTCATATGTCACTGCAAGATGATGAAACTTTGGGTTGGATCGAGTAAGGTTCTGTTGTTCAGGCCTTTGTATTTACTGAAAAGCCACCCATCTAGACTCATTGTTGTATCCAGGAAAAAAACTCTTCCTGTCTTTTTCTCGTAATGCTTACACGAAAGTTGGACCAAATTCGCTTACAGTGGCATAGCATTATGGCTACTGGGCAGTATAAAGGGAGGAAGATTTGTTTTAATAGCTGACCTCTGACATGGTTGTCGTTCCACCTAACGTCTACTGTGTACATGCCGACTGTCTGCGGTCTGTAAGATATATCCGTGGTACCGTCACTGTGGTACGATCTTTGGTACTTCGTCGGGTTTCCCGACTCTGAAAAAGGTAGAAACTCAGAATGGATAATTTGGGATTTAAACGTAGGAGTTCATCTGAATGCAGTTTATCTTTATGTTTTCTATCGCTTACATTGAATTGAAAAGCTTCTCGCCAACCACAATTAATGATTGAAATATTTCGTGTTAATTAATTTGGTATCTTGCATTTTCGGTCAATCATTAACCCATTTGTAATTTTTGCCCGAACTTACAAATATACACTCTTCCGGTTGCTAACATACCTTCTATAAATACTGTTATATCCCCGTCCTTTCCGTCGGGATGAATGGTAAATTCAGCCTCCTCACCCACTAAACATTTAACTACGCCTTCCCCAGTGACGTAAATGGACCAAGGGTCCTGGATTTCTAAATCATGGGGACTTCCTGTGAAAAAAATAAAGACAAAAAAATGCGTATTGGTTCATTGGTGCTTGTAATGCAACAGAGAAAGCATAAATATGATCGTATAAATGACAAACGACCTTACGCTATCAAACTGTCCATCAAACTGTCCACTCCATCTCCGGAACAACATAAGATTAAGAGCTGACACTCCGCGACTTGATAGAATGTCATATTGGAGTCATCAGAGAATCAGGGACAAATTCCAAATGACAGCAATGAGGATGTGATTAAAACGTTCCGTTCTCGTCGTTTTTCTTAGACGTAAAGGTGGCCAAAGGTATTTTATTTCACATCGAAAATACATAAAAAAATATTCCAAAAATCTGAGCGAAAAATCGACCAAACGAAATAATTATATGACGTCACAATAACGTCACCAGTGAGGCCAGCTGGGCTTTTGTTACATTATCTGATAGAGCTGGACTCTGGGACAACTTGGTAGAAGTTTCATCCTCGTGGCTGAAGAGGTAAGAAAATAAAATGAAAAGTCCCCACATCACACACCCAGGCCAGGCTAGGTTCCAAAAAGGACGAACCGTCTCGTAGGCTCCGCTATTCCCAGGTTTTATCACGGAGAAGGACGATATCGCCGCAAGCTGGACCTTTTCACTCCCATGGGCTTAATGGCATCTGATTTTGTGTTTTCGTTTCGTATAGCTGTCCAGTTCCGTGGGTTGATCAATTTTGAGGGGGATGGGGATTTGGTTTAATGTCACACTCAAGGTTGTTTCACGCATATGGTGACAGTCAGTTTGGTTGGTGGAGGAAGCCGGAGTACCTGGAGAGAACCACCGCCCGTGGACAAGTAACTGACAAACTTTCACACGAGGACCAGTTGGGCTCGAACCCGTGCCGGTTCAGCGGTGTGAGGCTAGAGGTCACCAGCGAAGCGCCTTAGACCACTCAGCCACCGAGGGCCCCTGACCAATTTTGAATGCATCAGTGGATCCAAATAAACTATACATCAATACAAACTTGAAATCAGGTGCTTTCATGGGTATTACTTTAGTTTATGAAGTTAGCTTTACTCCATGATGACTGTTACCAGGGAACAAATAGTTTTACAGGTGCGTTAATGATCGAATGATATCGACTGGTTCAAAAGGTGGCAGAGTTTACGCTGAGGGATAATATATACTACCGTGTTCAGATCGCAGTTATGTTGTTTTCATCTCTTTTAAGATTTATGGTGGCGTTGCTATGGTATTCAACAATCCCAAACAAACTATGTAGGCTACGGAAGATTATTCTATTGAACGATTGCCCTATAAACCTACAAAGATTGGGGATACTGCACGAGTGAATAGGAAATTTAAAACGCATCAATCCCTTTTGAAATATATTTTTTACGGTCCCTATTTCATAGAGATTCACTTGAGAACGTATTATTGCCACCAACTACGGTTGTATTTTCCTGGTTAAACTCATGTGTAGGTAGGCCTGTTTCACATTATCTCCAAGACGAATTCAACGGACTGGGCTGATCAATAGACGATGATCTGGGGTACATACAAACTGGGGTGGGAGGGGAGTTACTGTAATAAAATATTGGGCTCCCATACAATCATACCCAGGCAACCCAGAATGTCTACACATATACATAACGATAAACTGGACAAGTCTACATTTCATATGTCTGTTTATCAATAATGCGACGACGTTTAATATAATGTTATAAAATGTTACGAAAAAAATTGGGGGGACGGGGGGGAGGGGGGAATATTTCAGGCACTTCTTTAAGCAGAATTAGTCCACTTCATGTCCCATAAAAAGTACACTTTGGAACTGGGGCTGGATACAGTCTATTATACTGAAGGCTATTGGAAAGACGCGAAAGCAAACTTGTATATTTAATTATGGGAAGAAAGTTAGAACAATACATTTCACCATTATCTCGATTTGGAGACATCAACCTACCTTTGATATCCACACCGTTCAGTTGAATGTGAACTTTGTGTTTTCCGCCATGTTTTGGAGTAAATTTTACATTTGTGTGTCGGTCGTTCTGCACTTCCATACTGCAGGGACACACGGCTGTGCCGCGCATAACATACGCAGTTATCTCCCCCTGTCCTGGACGAGAGCTTTTGGCTAACAAAGTGTACAGAGAACAGACATGCTATTCTAGATAGACAATAACATCTACAAAGTACATAGCTGTTAGTACACAAAGTTAGTGGGAGAGTTAAAGCCAGTTAATTAGGTAATAATATTATAATATGTATATCACATATAGAAACGAACGAAAACACTACATGCTAGTTAATAGTAAATCTAAAGGTTTAATCAGAAAGAAACCCGTAACTACACGAAGTTTGTCTGCTGCATTTGGTGCTCCCCACGGCATACTCCTCTCGCAAATAGTTGTAGGATTTTCCTCTCATCATGGTCAGTGGTAGCTCAAAACAGACCAGATGCCCATACGCCTCACTGGGACTAAATTAATTTTTGTAAATATCTCTTGGGAACAATAGAAATAATGGGCAAATAAACTTCCGGCATACTTCGTCTAGTTACGAACCTTTATATAATCCCCATATATAATAAATAATGTCCATGCAGCAGTAGAAACTACATTTTCCATTACCATTCTATGACATCGCAAAGCCCCATGGCCTATGCACATTGATCATGCAGTATATAACTTATACGGATAGAAAAAAAATATGCATGGCATCTATGGGGGAAGAGACAACTGGAATGGAGGCAGAGACATGTCGTTAGCCGGATATAGTCAATGACCAATTACCCTATTGGAGAATATAAGACTGAATTGCAAAAGCAAGTCATATTTGGGGTAATTGTGATCAACCGAAATTTGGTACCAGTCTGATTTGGTCGAAATGGACGTGATGTCGCCTTAAGATGTGATGTCGCATTAGGATGTGATGTCGCATCGGTGAGATCAACAAATGCATCGCCATTCAGGCTGTGCCCAACGCATTGTTGACAAAAGTTACTATGTCATAAATACCGCTTTGGGGGATAGAGGCATGACTGTTATGACCATATATTGGCATTGACAATTTGAAATCAAAGATGGTTTGTCAAGGGTTTTATGCACATATAGATCTGCATTTCAAGTTAAACATTACACTAACGTTCTGTCATTTACCTTGACCTACTGAATAGGGTGAATTGTTTCACACCGTAAACGCACGTGATGTCATATTGCCAATCAACATGTGACCTTGCCAATTCCGTGCAGCGAGGATTTTCTTTGATGTCTGTGTCATTTCCAAATATGGCAAGTATTGATTGGTTGTATTGATTTTCAATCGGGAAATGTTCATTTCCTTCGAATAGCCAATCAAATTTTAATGGTAAAGAGGTCATACAGTTGCACTTCTCCTAATATGGACCAAAGAATATTTATAGAGCTATGACATCACCAAACCGTATTCTGATCAGAAAGTGCGTCATGTTCAGCCAAGGCAACACGTGTCGTGTTCGATTTGGGTATGCGAAGATGGGTACAATGTGGTCCGTCGTTTTTCTCACATTGAATCACGTTAGTTATTGGAGAGGTTGGGTTAGGGGTGTATTAATTGAAAGCAAAGCGGACAATATATATTCCCCATCTTTCAAGGGGTCAATACCTTCAAAGACTTTCTCCTCGCCAACAAGACCGTTTGACGGTCCCGTCAAGGTAATAATATGTGGATCAAAGACGCTGACTGAAAATGTCCCGCCCTCTACCGGTTCATTGTTGAACAGGGTCGATACCGTCCAAACGCCTGAAAAAAAATAAAGTTTTAATAATAATAATCATATAAATTTATCGTGTGTTCAATATATCGAATCAGGAGAGTATCCATGTAGATATTTCTTTGAGAATTTGAGAAAATTAAAGAAGCCTAATCTATCTGAAGACTGATCTCAGGTGTGTACAGCTTGGAAATATTCAAATTTGGAATGCAATTTGATAAAAGACAGATTAAACTCCTCGAGATGATGAAAAATGAACTCCCCTATATGACTTGTCAATAGTTGACATTCCATATTCAAACAAATAAATATGATTCACTTTATGTGGTTGGTTATACCATTTTCCCTTGACGTCATCTTGAATAAAAATAAGTTTGCAAGAAGTTTCAGTGAGATGTATGACATATATTATTGTTTCAAACTAATGTGTGTCATTAACGATAACTTACCTGCTTCCGTTGGGTTAAAGGTGACAAGGCGGCGGCCATTCTCTCCTCGACAAGGTAATTCGATGGTTTTACCGTCAGGTGTCTTGGCTTCAACTCTGAGGTTACCACCCCCAACACCGTTAGTGTCCACCTGGATACGTGAGAAGAGACGCATGTGTGAAAGGAATACATCGTCACGAGCGCAGCATGCAGCTTTCCTATATTCCCTTTCGCATTCTCCCTGGCTCTAGCCGTCACATATAATGAGATGTGTGCGTCTAAGTCTCCAAAATCCCATGATGGCCAATCATTTGCCTTTGTGACACGTGACTAACATTTGAAGTCCTTATATTGCACGCCTGCGTATTAACCCTATCTGGCCGGGGGTGGGTGGATGACCCCTACCGAACTTTTCACCGCAGCTCCGCTACGAAGAGAACGAGAAAACTGAAACTTTTTTACTTTTCCTCGAATGTTATTGGCGTCATTTTGAGACTATTTGCATAATCCTAGGTGCAAAGGACCATGGACAAATTCAAAATGGCGGCCACGACGTGTCCTCAAAAAGTTAAGTTTTCGGTCTTTTCTGTCAATTTTTCGCATTTTTCTTGTCTAAAATGGCATAAAAATAACATATTTCCCAAAACTAACCGTCATCTACCATATTAATTAAGTTTTGAGAGAAAATATAGAAAAATAAAAAATTCGTATAATCGGTTTAAAAACAGGCGAAAAATAGCGTCCTACAAGATGACGTCACTGTGACGTCATCATAGCGGGCATCTTGGATTTTGAATTTCGGTTGTAAAAAATTTATTTGAATTTTTAATGGTCGTCCGAGTTGATTACGTTATAAAATAGTCGTCTACGCTTGCCGATGAAAGACGTGAAAATGGAGGCTTACGACAAGTGGGCATTAACTGCGAGCAAGTTAATGAGATTAAAATTCATCTCCAATGTTGCGTGTATGACAAGCTGTACATCTTTCGTTTTTCGCTTTACAAATTTCACCTTCCTCTTTCAATTGACGATGTATTGATACATGATCGAAATTTACTGATAACAATTCTGCTCTTTTCGTTCAAAATCGTCAGTTATTTTTCGAAATGGAAGTCCGTTTTGAATATTCTGTAAATGACACCTTTTGACGAAGAGTTTACCACTTTTGAATACATTGATCCTTGAGGATATGTTCAGGAAGTTTGAGTCATTCGTTGATATTTGGCACGTATTAAAAATGAAAGTCTTCGATGGGCTAAGATACAGTAAGCGGCCCAACATTCCGGGGGACTAAATCAACCGTTGCGTCAGTCTGTGAAACTGTTATGAATTCCACTATAATTTCAAGTTACACAATGAAGATACTACAGTATCCTTACAATTATGGTGTGATACCCAATCGATGAACTAACTTAAATTGCATCTTTTCGGTTTTGACGAAAAAATTAGACCAAAACTGATATTTCACAAACGTTCACAGTGATGTCATGTTATAATGGCCCAGAGATAGGCCAATGGCATCATGCCATTGTGCGATGAAGCTATGGTCCCTCGATCTCTGCCATCTTACCACCTGAGCCTTTTCCTCTGGCCCATACTGGGCCTGTGATCGGTTGCTTGCCGATTGTGAAGTTTTCGACTATGAAAGAGCGCTTGCACACTAGCCTGGCAACGTCACCCCTAATGAGTACAATATCCGTGCCCCTTTTTGCTATCGTGGCTCTAGATCAGAGCGCTCCTAATGAAGGGCATAATGACTCGAATTTCGCCAATCAGTTCGCCTGTTAGACCGCTTATTATCTGTCATCCGTACACACAATCTGCCCAGGGGAGACGACTTACTACCTCAGATTCCATCGGAAGTGATTTCATTCCAGGAAGGAGGACACATTTTGCAAAGCTAAAGAAACGAAGAATGAGCGATGGTAACAAATTTATGTATGGATCACTCCCTGACTAAAACCAGATCTAAACTAGAGCATAGTCTGAGGGATGCACACATTTGATCAAAATGATCAGTAAGGCTGCTTACAAGATACCCCCCGTAAGGGCATAGATACATGGGGGTGGTTAACGCTTCACGAGTAAGCTGAATGGGATTGTGGCAGTGGAAATCATCAGTAAGCATGCTTACAAGATACACCCCGGATGCACATTTGATAGGAATTGACGAGTATTTGTAGAGGAATATAAGTATACATGTTATGAGTGGTGGCACAGTATGTAAGTAGTTGACAATGAGACCTCGCTCGGTTGGAGTGCGGTTAACGGATTGTCTATGCATGTGTTGTGACGATACTCAGATGAGTTTAATGGATTGTTCAGAAAATTGATGTTAATAATGATTGTTGAGAATGGGGTTATGCAGGCATATTGTGTTTTACCTAACTGTTGTTACCACTAGAACCGTGTAGACTTGAAATGGGCTGTTGCAACAGATAGGCGAATTACTGTCATCTGGATAACCATATTGAAGAGGAAAAGGAAGTAAATGGGAAGTGAAATATTAAACTTACTACCTGTAGACGCATATGCAACATCCTGAGCTAGGTCTCATGGTATGGCAGCTACATACAAAATTTGAGAAGAATCTAATCAGCCGTTGTCAAGTTATGCTCCAGAAATGGAATATTACGGACCAACTGAGAAAATTCTGCCCATAGGTAGCGCCACCTGTAGACGCACATGCGCCAAACGCAATCCCAAGCAAGGTCTCATGGTAAGGTAGCTACATACCAAATCTGAGAGGAATCCAATTAGCTGTTGTCAAGTTATGCTCCGGAAACGAAATGTTACGGACCGACAAGAAAAAGTTTTGACCCTAGGTGGCGCCACCTGTAGATGCACATGCGCCAAACGCAATCCCAAGCGAGGTCTCATGGTAAGGTAGCTACATACCAAATTTGAGAGGAATCCAAGTAGCGGTTGTCAAGTTATGCTCCGGAAACGAAATGTTACGAACTGACTTGAGAAACTTTTGACCCTAGGTGGCGCCACCTGTAGACGCACATGCGCCAAACGCAATCCCAAGCGAGGTCTCATGGTATGGCAGCTGCATACCAAATTTGAAAGGAATCCAAGTAGCGGTTGTCAAGTTATGCTCCGGAAACGAAATGTTACGGACTGACATGAGAAACTTTTGACCATAGGTGGCGCCACCTGTAGACGCACATGCGCCAAACGCAATCCCAAGCGAGGTCTCATGGTAAGGTAGCTACATACCAAATTTGAGAGGAATCCAAGTAGCGGTTGTCAAGTTATGCTCCGGAAACGAAATGTTACGGAATTACGCTAGGTGGCGCCACCTGTAGACGCACATGCGCCAAACGCACTCCCAAGCAAGGTCTCATGGTATGGTAGCTGCATACCAAATCTGAGAGGAATCCAACTGGCGGTTGTCAAGTTATGCTCCGAAAACGAAATGTTACGAACTGACATGAGAAACTTTTGACCATAGGTGGCGCCACCTGTACACGCACATGCGCCAAACGCAATCCCAAGCGAGGTCTCATGGTAAGGTAGCTACATACCAAATTTGAGAGGAATCCAAGTAGCGGTTGTCAAGTTATGCTCCGGAAACGAAATGTTACGGAATGACCCTAGGTGGCGCCACCTGTAGACGCACATGCGCCAAACGCAATCCCAAGCAAGGTCTCATGGTATGGTAGCTGCATACCAAATCTGAGAGGAATCCAACTGGCGGTTGTCAAGTTATGCTCCGGAAACGAAATGTTACGAACTGACTTGAGAAACTTTTGACCCTAGGTGGCGCCACCTGTAGACGCACATGCGCCAAACGCAATCCCAAGCGAGGTCTCATGGTATGGCAGCTGCATACCAAATTTGAAAGGAATCCAAGTAGCGGTTGTCAAGTTATGCTCCGGAAACGAAATGTTACGGACTGACATGAGAAACTTTTGACCATAGGTGGCGCCACCTGTAGACGCACATGCGCCAAACGCAATCCCAAGCGAGGTCTCATGGTAAGGTAGCTACATACCAAATTTGAGAGGAATCCAAGCAGCGGTTGTCAAGTTATAGCGGTTGTCAAGTTATGCTCCGGAAACGAAATGTTACGGAATGACCCTAGGTGGCGCCACCTGTAGACGCACATGCGCCAAACGCAATCCCAAGCAAGGTCTCATGGTATGGTAGCTGCATACCAAATTTGAGAGGAATCCAACTGGCGGTTGTCAAGTTATGCTCCGGAAACGAAATGTTACGGACGGACGTACGGACATCCGTACGGACGGACGGACAGACGGACGGACGGACGGACGGCTCGACGGACGGACGGACGGCCGGACAAGCTGAAACCAGTATACGCCCCCTACACTACGTGTCGGGGGGTATAAAAAGTCATGTCAGATGTGGAGACATTTTTAGATCTTGTTTCACTCAGATTGGAATCTCTCCGATTACACTTCCAAAATATCGTGACAGAAATTGCAGTGATCAATTCTTACCGTCAATTCTTGTGCCACGCCCACCATGACGTCACTTCCGAGGTTTGTTGTGACTTTCACTTTCGATACGTCCGGCGTGACATTAAACTCCACGGCACCGCCTTTGACCTCGACATCATCGTAGAATGCACGAATCTTGAAATATTACAGAAATCGTGTCCATCATTCAGTGTTACAATACAGACAGTGAAACTGTCCATCATCATATATAAAGACCGCTAATCAAGAGAACTAGGAATGCTGACGAGACGATCTGATTATAACTCAGGTTTAATAACCGCTCCTCTATCGGACATGTCGCTAATTAAGATCTGTGACAGAGCCTATAACAAATCCGTCAGACGATCTCCGAACGTTTGTTCCCCGGGTCAAATAGTCGCCCAATGCGACGCCTCGTAGTGTAGCGTGTCGGCTTATACTCCTATATTACCGTTGTTGTTGCGATGCAGTTACGAACTGATTTTATGAAACAAAATAACCGTACCTATATATCCAGCAGCGCAAAAAATATCCCTTAATCTTTTCACCTGGTCTGCCATTGAAGAGAGCAACGGGGAGCAAATAAAAATCTTCGGTGATTGGAGAGCAAGAACTTCGTCAGCCGCTTGGGTTGAATTTTTCTGCGCCTCGTCTGTACACTCGGCAACATCTGGTACGATAAGGCAAAGATTTCCCGTAGCCGGTAGGAAGAACGGCTATACAATGACTTTTACGTGGCATGCACAAAAGCATCTGCAGTTGCTCCTGCTTTAATGCGGGCACGTCAAATTTATGGCACACCATAATTTTCGATCTCGCCCTTGAACGTCGCCGCTATTCGCCTGCTGAAGTTGGACTGTGATTGGTCGCCAGTCTGACATGCGCGACAGATTTAAGATGCAGACTGTCCCAGATCTTAATTAGCGACATGTCCGATAGAGGAGCGGTTATTAAGTCTGAGTTTTAATCAGATTGGCTGACGAGATTATATGGTAGCGGTGGTTGTTCAAGCTTTGATACGAGGACTGGGATGTTTGATGGCAAGTGTAGGCAAATGAATAGAACAAACAAAGATTTTTAATGATATTCAGAACCTCAGTGACCTTGACATTTGAACTTTTGGCTTCTATTTTGGTACCCAACAGTTACACATCTATTCACTCACAAAAATAGCGACTCGAACGATTTCCAGATTTTGGGGTCACAGTGACCTTGACTGTTGACAGTTTTGTTATACGACATATCGTCCTCACTTTAAGATTTCTAACCCATATGGGGTTGCACATTTCTTTAGTATCATATAGATTATTTCTCCAGGTGAGATTATTCTGTGTGAATACATGGTTGCTTGGAAGCAATTGTAGCCTTCAAATTCTCATTATGTTTGGACAAATTTTCGACTGATTTAAGTGGAAACTCCGAAAGCTGACAATTTACACTTGTCTCAAACACTTTATTAGGCCATAATCTGTTCACCACTTTAATATATATACCAATGCCATTCAGAAAGTATGTAGCATTTATATCCAATTATTTTTAGGATGTCACCGAGGATTCCACTTTAATTCCATTCCTTATTTCTCCAGTTTTGTCGGAGGATACATTAGGGCTTGTGCGAATTTTCACACACCCACTGGTATTTGTCGTCTTAACTATGAACATAGTCAACCTACATATTTCTACGAAGTAGTTTACCATTTGCAAATTGTCCGGTAGTCAGCGAGTCCATCCGAATCGTTTCGTCGGAAAAATAAGGAGAATCGTTGACATTAGAACCTTGATTTTTGGCATGAACGTGCATTAGGGAACTGTTACCAGCAAGTTTTAAGCTGACCTACTTTTGATGAAAATTTGACCTACTAAGGTGACCTATAACATTACTCTTGGACCCCCAAGTCATCTTCCTCACCCTACTTCGTAGGTCCTGTGACGTTAGTCACACTACTCGTGTATTATCTGGGGTTTGAAATATGCGGAAATATTGTTTTAGGATTGATAGGTATGAAATTATTCTAGTTTAATGTTTGTCTTTTCATAAAATGAACCTCCAAATGTGAAAATATCCCTGTCTCAGTCTTTTTTTCCGTGAAATTTTATTGTTTTCAATCGAACAAAATTGGATAAGATGGGATGTTCACACTTTGACCATCACTATT
The DNA here is from genome assembly GCA_036873755.1 of Hanleya hanleyi. Lineage (NCBI taxonomy): Eukaryota > Metazoa > Mollusca > Polyplacophora > Lepidopleurida > Hanleyidae > Hanleya > Hanleya hanleyi. The sequence continues at coordinate 66,697 of JAVTVY010027279.1, forward strand.
TCAGCAATAAGGACAACATTTAAACCATGGCACTTTTTTTTCTTCACCTAGTTCAAAATAATCATGCCCATGATGAATATTTTTTCCAGAAATAAACGGTTTTACTTATAAAGTTGCAATTGGCAATGATTTTCTGATTTTGAGGAACAGAGTGAACTTGGTCTCAGTTTTGGAACGCGACACATCTTGTCCCCCTAATGTACCCATTGGCAAAAAAGCGACAGTAGATAGCGAACTGTCAGAGATATAACTCGGACACGAACGCTCCGACGGAGAGACGGACGCCACCACATATAATACGTATGAAATGGGCGAAGCATCGTAAGTGATATTTAGAGAGTGAGGTGTATGGATGGTGTTGGGGGAGGGGGTTGCTAGAGGGTAAAATGGATATTAGTCAGTTCTATTCTATGTTACTTTACGACAATATATGCAAGGCAAGACGATGCGAAACAAGACATGCATGGCGAGATTTTGAGAAGTGGGTGACGAATTTTATTAATCATTCATCCAGTGAACTTTGGTCAGAAAGAATATCAAATCAGCAAGCCTTTCTAGAAAAAAGGGTGTCATGTTACAGAAGTTCGTGCATCATGTAAAAGTGAAAACTGACGATATCCATCACAGTTTTGCAGAAACTGATTCAATAAGTCTACACAAGTCGAGCCTCGCACATTGATGCATCTCTGTCTGGAGGTATACACTTGGTAGTTTGTGTCTTATTCCGCTTAACCCGCCGTTTGCACACTATGCGTGTCACATGGCATCTCCATGGTGTGTAAATGAACAGTTACAATCATGACCTGACCGGGAGGCACGAATGTCCTCTAGAAAACGAATTGGAAAAGAGAATGCTCATCAGCGACACGGAAATGATGACCGGAACATCATGATATTTTGCTGGCATCATTATATCAATATATATATTTTTTTTTCGTTGGTGAAACAGTGTGATACGAATAAGGTCTGTCGATTATCGAATCTCGGACTTGAAGTCTGAATGCATGTATTTTGAGCGGTGGTTTCGGGTAGCTCCATCTGGAAGCTTAAGGCGAGTCTGCAGCTCTCATTCATCAGACCGCGAACTGCCAGAAAAAAGGTGATGGCCCATCACTCTTTAATGCTGATCAGACCTGGCTATCAACTTTAAAAGGTGATAAGTTAAGAGCCACCACCTTTAGAATGTGACGACCATCACCTATTATGGGTGATGATTTTGTCTCATCATACTTAAAAGGTGATGACCTAAATTTACAATCATTGGTCATCACTCCTCAGAGGTGATGGCCATCATTTTAATGCTGATCATAAAAAAGGCTGTTGGCTCTAACTCATCACCCTTTTTGTTTGATAGTTATCACCTTTTTTTCTGGCTGTGTTGTGTAAAAGGAAAGTTATGCCGCTAGGAGTTTCAGTCCGCTTGCAGAAGTTTAACCCACCCAATACCTTGTTTCCCTTAAAAATACGAGTTCAACATAGTTGTTTATTCTACATGGAAAAACACTGCGAGCCTGTCTAACTTTCATAAGACTGCGATTGATCAAGCCCAACACGGTCGTAGAAAAAAGTGCTTTATGATTTCTTACTCAGAATAAAGGCAATACTTGATACTAAATCAAGCGAATGCTTGGATATGTTTTTTTCAAGCAAATTCAAAGGTGTGTATACTAACACATGATAATTGACAGACGTGACTGCTGACCTGTGAAGGATACGTTTCGGGTGATGACTTGTCGAATTGACTGATTAAGCCATGCGTGAAGTGTTCGCTTGATAATCTTTGTGATCACTGACTGTAAACATGTTGACGGACTGCTCGAATCCAGCTTGTGAGTGTGTGGTTTTCGTGCCAGGTAGGTTAAGTTTGAGTATCTCGGGTAATATTACAAAATGGAAGTAGATGAAAATAAAGTGAAGGTTAAAACGAACGTTGTAACCTTGGGTATCGCATTCTATAATTATTTCAAAAAATGAAAATATGCGTTAGAATGCCGGCATCTAGATATTGATACAAGAGTTAGATTCGACATTCATTGGACAGTCATCCTCCATAAAGAGGTTCCGCGTTCATAATCGAGTTGCTGGACTCTTGCAGCAAGAGAGACACGCTTCGATTGTGCCTGTTCAATGAACACCATGAGGATCGTATACACGATGTTGACAAGGCAGCTAGCTCGGGTCCAAGCGGAAATGGACCCAAGTTACGAAACGTAGCGCCAGACATCTTGTACACTATCGTATTTTGCTATCAGTCTGCAATTTTATCCCAAAATTTTAGAAGCTTGGAATGAAGGCGATTGGTCGTATAGCTGTGTCGAAACGGTTGCTAAAACACTGTTGTATGATGTTGATTGAAATAATCATATTTTCACTTAATCTATAGCGAATGTTATTAGGCGAGATATGTATAGCACATGCTATAATAGCCTTTCCGCGAGGTTACTGTCCCGGAAAATATAGTTGGCAATGCCAATTCGACAATTTGTAATCGTCTTTGATGTTCAGTTTGGTCCATCGGTTGTTCGAGACCGTATCTGCAGTTTAGAGGAAATCCGGTTGCCTGCTGGCAATTACGGTCTCGATGTAGACGGCCCACATGTACGGCAGACATGGCGATGCACTATATCCGCATTCTGGAGACAGTACAATGTCGGTACTCTGGGGACTGCGAGCTCGCGGTTTTAAAATCATTAGTACTCCTTGAATTATTTTTTAAAAATGAGAAAAAATATCTTTTGAGTTCTATTTGTTGAGTTGTTTTAGTATGTATCAAAGGCAACCAAACCCGAACTTTTCCTTTAAGGCACAACTGTCCCCAGCCCATGGAAAAGGACATGAATGGAGACGATGTCGGGGAAACAGAACGATTTTTTAAACGAGATTTAAACAACACTAGAATTTGCTGTAGCTATCGTGAAAGGAATATTGATGTCGTATTTGATATATAAGTTCACTTTTCACTTTCTCCTGGAATCAGTGTAATAGACTAGAGTCCATGGTTGAAATAGATCTAATTTATTGAGCTCCAACGAATTCAGCTTCACCCTTGCTTTACACAATATACGTGGGAATAGCGTTAGCGCTACTTTGTTATCGCATTAGATCAACTACATATGATAGCTTTAAATGTCAAAGAGTTGGGAGAATTTACCTGGTATTTGCCAACGGCAATTGGAACAATCGTGACGTCAGCATTGTTTGAGTACCACGTGACTTTGTTGTCGAGTTTCCCTTCGGGTCCGTTAACATCGATACGAATGTTTTCTTTGTTGCATTCATCATCCATTACGTCCAGTTGTAGAACTGCCTGTTGAATAACATATTATACATTAGTATAGCCCATGTTAGAATCTTGCATTTTGATTGGTCGAGCAAAGTAGATCTATGAGAAGCTACACATGTAGTTCCTGGTGACAGGGCATTTAACAGGTTAGGGAGAACTGCCTTCTCTAAAATGGAGGTAAAAAGGGTCGTTTTTGCCCAATATGTCCAACTAAGAGCCATATGCGACCATGGACATATTTATCAGCATCGGATGGTATTTAAAAAAAACCCCAACAGATAGTCGTCTATCAATTTGCATAATAAAAGGCAACAAGATTTGTTCTCCATTAAAATTTAGACTATGCACACTTTCACTGGAAAATCACTCTTACGACATGCAACAATATATAAGTCGTCTGAAGAATTTGGAGTGTTTTAGTGAATAAATCAAAAGTTATCCAGCAAAAACGGTCTATTTGTACTTCCATTTTAGAGAGGTAGTTCTCTCCAACTTCTTTAACTATTTTTTCAATTGTATCCTGCAGAGAGGGAACATAACTCTTCGAGAGGGTTGTCGTAGGTGGGGGTGCAAAGCGTGACTGCATGTTAGTCTCTTCCAAGTAAGATAAGACTTTCGGTTCACTAAATCTAGTATTGTCTGTTCTCTCAAGATCTTTCAATCTATGTAGTCTCCGATGAAGACGATCAACTTCCCGGAAACTACCGCCTCCAGTATGGACATGAGAGGAAACTAGATTCGACCAACCGATAAATACTACACCATAGAAAGAACGAGAAGACACAACAGTCGACGATTTGACGAGGCAAGACAGTAGCCAAAACACTCCAGAATTACACCCGCCAGATGTCGTGACATCGTCTCGAGAAAATGAGGGGTATTTCGGATCTCAGAATGTTTTCGAGATTCTTTGTTTCCGGAATGAAATGCTCTTCACCATCATCCTTCCTGTCATTCTCCGTTTAAAGGTTGGAGAAATCTGGGCCTAACAGACGGATCGGAATAATGTGTCTCCACCTGTTTGGTTGCAGGTATCCATGCTCCTCACAGTACATGGTACGTTTCCCGGGCTCAATCCACTTAGCCTGCCCTCACTAAGCGGAAGATGTCCTTGATGTGGCTATGCCGCAGAGAAAAATACACACGCGCACGCTGTTCAGGTAAATCCACCGAATAACTCCCTCAGTTTTGCATATGGTCGAACTACTTTTCGTATCCTTACTCATATTAGCTGGGAAAACGAAATATAGAAAATTCTTGTATCGCAATATTCAACCTAGATATAACACATAAGCGAAAAGTCATCGGAACATCGAGATATACCGCATTAAATACGTTATGATATCACCTCCGGCGGTGTGCGCCCTCACGGAAATCCTCTCCGAAAATCTGACTGGTGACTGGGGTATTAATATTGTCCGAGAGAGGTGGTTGGCAAGGCGATGAGTAACACTTCGTCCAGGGGTACATCTGAGCTTCGTACACCGGTAAACATTTTTACAAGCAACAGCTCGATTAATGTAACACTGGTATGAAGCTTTCGGCGAAAACAGTCTTCTTATATTACACGTCCATTCCTTACCTTATCCAGTATGTATTTCCCCAGCGTTTCCATTGCTTGACGACCATACGGCGAATGTAAGTATCAATTTAGTAAGCGTATATTATAAGCCGCATGTGTTGTTATATCAAAGAGAAATATACAGGGACAGTCGTGATGAATTCTTCATGGCTGCTTGCATATTAAAATAATTAACCCTGCTCAATAGCTCTAGTGAGATAGCACGCGAACACATTGCAAAGCGCACGTATATGAGGAAGTACAAGTCTGTGACAAAACCTTGCTGGATCAATGTAGAATAGCCCCGGGGTGCGACACATGCATCGATGATTTAGTGTGACACAACAGCGAGCATATAACATCACATGCATATAACCTAGCCTAACGCAAGCTTGTGCTAACTTGGCATTCGAAATACCGAACGGCGAGATGTTTTGTTGTCAAACTGATAAATACTACTGAATTGTCACTTGAACATTTAAGGAAATAAAAGTAAAATGATTTATTTAATGCATTCGAGAGAAAAAGAATGTTTATTTAATAACCTTGAGCATATTTAGACATCAGTGTTGAAAAATTGACCGCATAACACATAAATATGCATCTGTCTAGTTTTACGATATTGTCATTTGAAGAATTATATATATCAATTCCTTAATCTGTTTTTCAAGTCAATAATCTCAAAACACCTGCAATTCCATACGTTATAAGACAATCTCAATAAACTCAAGATATAATATCTTGGTATACAGACATAACCAATGTTATATATGAAGGATACTTGTTATGCCCCCACGCGATATCAATTTAGCTCATTCAGTCCAATTGATACAGGTAAAAAATGAAGAAGAAATGCCCACTTACCTGTTCTCCCACCTTGACAGACGTGAAGTTACACCTGACGTGTAATTTTTCCTCCTTACTTCGCCGAGGTTTGATGTAACGAAAACTGTTGATATATGCCATCATTCCCAGGTGGTCAACGCCGGGGTCACTCATCTCGGTCGCAGTTAAGACGGGCTCTACCCCGAGGGCTTTAGCAGCGTCGATCCCTACATTTCCAAGGAAAACATTCAATGAAACTGGCAATTGAACCGACCGTAGAGATAACTCCAGCCCAGCCCGGATTCAACTCGACTATTATTTTCATTTTATCTCTCGGATCTGGCTGCCCGTAGCGATATTTTCACTTTACCTTAAACCATTCGGAACACAATGCTATCAAAGTAGTCCCTATACTCTGCGACAAACGTCCGCCATATTAAAAACGTGTTTAAAAAACAGAGTGTGTTACAGTATTCTTTGACAAATCCGAGCACTGGAATCAAATTACATAGTAGTATTATAGTGGCGATGACTAGCAAGATAGGCATATATTCATTTGGGTCGTGCGCCGTATAATTACGACACAATTCGTTAAATCAGCACACTGGTTTCTTGTTCTGCGGTGAAAAAGCGAGAAATATCGCATCACTGGTCACGGTATATACTTGCTCTTCCCACACTTCCCTGCCATTTTTCATTGGTGTCCCGAATGTATTATGAATGACCCTGTCGTTTAGGGACGGGTCACACGAAATTTCGAATGCCTCAATGCTTTATTACTGCAGGGCAAATATATGTGCCATAGCTATATCCTCAAACAACATGAACAAATGTCAAAGTGTTTTCTTAAATGTCAAAAATCTACATGTAAAACTGAACACAGAAATATTCAGTACCGGTACCCATAACGAGGCACTACTGAATACAGGTTAACGGGTTCACCTAAATTCATCGTTTGAGATACGGACAACTCTTTTGTAGCCAAAGTATACTGTTTGATCGCTAAAAGATCAGATTCATTCTGTACCTCATTTGTACCTCATACCGTATAGTAGGATGTCAGGATCTGCATGGTTACGTACGGAAAACATGGCTCACAGGCGCATTCACACTGCATATTGAACATGGTCATAATTGGACGCGTTTTTTGAAACGTTCATCGGGATAAAAGCGATGAAAACTGCCACGACTTGTTATCTTTTACGGCTAAGGTATCCCTGACAGACTTCGAACCTGGGAATTTTTTCTTTCCAAAATGTTATACATCACTCTATGTTTTATCGAAAGAAAACGTATTTCTTTATACGGAATATTATTTGAAAATGAGTTGTTGGGCGTCTTGTGAGATGTCAGCCAAGACGTCTGGATAAATATAATTAAGACTGGATGAACATGGGCCGACGAGAAGGTGATCCACGCATGTTTACTTAATAAGTAATTCACTTTCTTCAATCTCTTCAACAAATACTATCGCAAATTATGTAAGATTTAGACTGGTTTGAACGGTATATTATAGGAATCTGAGAGTTCAAATTTGTCTGATGAATGACTGAGGACATTTGAAGACCATCACATTTTTACAAACCGTTCATTTAAGATTAAATAATTGGATTGTGTTACTTAGATGGACACAACTGTCACTAAATTCTGATTCCTTGACTGAATAGTTTCCAGAAAATATTAATTCATTTTGGTTGGTTAATTTATTGCAATTTAAATGAGCAAAAACTGATAAGGTGTCGAAAATCTTATTGCAAAAGAGATACTGAAACCTTAAGTGATCTTTCTATACCCATAGATCTCCTGACCTATTAATAATAATAATATTTATAACTTTTATTTCAGACAGAAGTCCATATGTACAAAGAAATAACTGCAGTGGATGTGTAGTGCAAATGAGCACTCCTTACAAGTGAACAAAAGTTTTTGCCATTCAGCGAGCAACACAGATTTAACCGGAAGATCAGAGTTACGTATATGCTACATAATAACAGGTTATCACTCGACTCAATTCTCGTTTTAAATGAATACACAGTCCCCACCAAGTCAACAAGCGACGGAATATATTAATGATACGAATTATGTCAGGCTCCGCAAACAGGGTTGATTGATTGGGTGAGTGCATATGATTTAACGACGCTTTCAACTTTCAGTTAAACTACGACGTTGGGTCCTATTCCTGAGACCCGGGAACCCCACGGGTAGGGTCCTATTCCTTTTTTACACCCGGGAACCCCACAGATGGAGTCAGTCAAGTCAATGACACTATCCAATAGAATCGGAGGTCAGCTTCAAGCTAATGAATATGCATAAATCAATTAATAAGCGCTGTCAAATGTGTGGCTTTGTTTCCCCAATTTGATGAGTTCCGAAATGATCTTGCAATGCAAGATTTATTAAAATTATTCTTCTAGGCTGAATATATACTGTTGTTTGTATTACAATGTATAAACTATATATATTTTAGGGGTTGGTCATATTTGATGTTTCATCACCACTCTGTCATCTTCACATTTCAAGTTAAATACTACACTAACGTTCCGTCATTTACCTTGACTTAATGAATAGAGTAAATTGTTCAAACCGGGAAAAGCACGTGATGTCATATAGCCAATCAAGATAGGAGCTTGCCAACACCGTGCAGCGAGAATTTTCTTTGATGTCTGCCCGTGCATGTGATTTCCAGATATAGCAAGTGGGGGTGGTATTGATGTTAATTTCTTTCTAATATCCAATCAAATTTGAATTTTAAAGAGGTCATACATTGCACTCTCCTAATATGGACCAAGGAATATTTATAGAGCTATGACGCTACCAAACCCGTATTCTGATCATATAAAAATGTGTTATGTTCAGCCAAGGCAACACGTGTAGTGTTCGACTTGGATATGCGAAGATGCACTCTGGTTGAGTGATGGGGATTATCTCCCATTCACTGTTCTGATTGTAACACATTATGTGATTTGTGATGTATTCTGTATCTCTATGTATTGTATAAGATAAAGAGAATAAATTCAATTCAACTCAATTCCTCGTCGTGCAGTCGATAGTATCCGTCTTTTGATTGGTCAACGCTTTCGTCATCGTCTGGGTCAATTTCTTAGTGACATCATCCCGTCAACAGAGGACAGGCTGTATGAAACCGAAATTCTGCACACGCTAAACCCTTTCGAAGAGCTCGTGTTGTAACTGTTTGTTCTGTTTAGCTGTGATTAAGAGGATTGCCGATTCCATATAACTTGGTCATGGGATGAAAATTCCCACTTTAGAGAAAGAAAATACGTCCCAACCAAGCCGCCAGGCGAGGTTGTTGATGTTTTTTCCTTTCTCGAAAATGGAAATTTTCATCCATTGATCATGTTAATGTGGGATTCTTTTTCCCATAAAATTTAAATCATTACTCAAATCAGTACTTTAGTGAAAATATCAACGACACTCTGAGAGAAACGTTCAGTTGCTGGAGCGCATCATGCCTGCAGCTTGTGTCGAGCGAACGGTGATTGGTCAGCTCTCGTCGCACGCGCTCATCCCATAAACGTGTGTGGGATGAATGATTCAGCAAGTTATCCCACATATATGTTTTACAGAGTATTTTTATTTTTGTGAAATGGTGCTCACGCTCTGCCCTATTTGATACATCTTCACAACGTCAAGGCTTCTATTTGTGAGCCAAAGGCGAACCCTTGACCATCTTACATAGCAGACCGTGATCCGCCCACAATCCAGTTACGTGACCTAGAAAAACGGCGCTGATGGTAAAATACGTTAGGGTTTTACTTTCTGTGCTAAACTATTCGCTGATATCGAATGTAAACTATTTAATCCAAGCATGCTTAACAATAAAATATTAATGGATAGATCAGTGAAATTTTATAGAAATCCGTGCGTTATTTCATCCAATTCAGGTCCTTCAGTGGGAAGGTGAGCTCGGATACACTGACATCGCGGACCGCCTTTAAAGTTTCAGTGTTCCCTACATTTGCCTGGCTTGTTGGATGTTTGATGGTAGATGAACGGGTTTATTTTTTCTTCAAATAAATTTTGTTTTAAACTATGTTTCCTTTATATTTATTAATGTTCATGGTTGTTAAAAATGTGCGTGTTTATCTGCCACCGGGTATATCTCACAAGCTATAGGACGCTTTCGAATCTTTTGTCACGGTCGCCTTGGTCGCCGTAAACAAATGAACTGATTGGTCAATCTATCCAGGATGTTGCTTTACGTTGAACACGATACATTGCCCAAGCGCACCAGTGTTGATCAGCTAAACATATACGTAACCAGGCTGCACATCAGGTTTACAAAGTGAAATCGATAAGAGACCGTTTCGCTGACAGTAGCCTAAGGGGGTACAGATTTGTGCACACTCATAACTACTTGTGTGGTTTGACACATGTGTTTTCTTTCATTTTTAAAACACAACTTCACACGTCATATGTTTAAACAACAAATATCACGTGTTTGTTGAGATGCGACACATCACTTTTGTCATAACAGCAGAGTTTTTGTGAAGAACAATACAATTTAGTAAATAATCATACATTCTAGACCTGAACTTTTGTCGGAAACTTGGTCGCTATTGTGAACCACCAAATCTGGATACAGGCGTGACGTATCCAATACCATTGGGGCGAAGAAATTCAAAAAGAAGGAAAAAAAAAAAAAATAAATGATGTTATTTAGGCAGATCAGTGCAACCCAAAATTCTTGAGTCGAAATGAATTTTTAACCAAACTTAGTGTTCCCATATAGATATATAGGAATGAGTATAACCCGGAATTTTTCAGCCAATATTGTTGGATCGAAGCGAGCAAATAATCCCGGCAGTGAAGTTTAACTTGATAATTTCTTTCTAAGAGGACAACACACAATCTAGGTAAACCAAGATGATATATCAGTTATTTATCATCTTGAGGTGACGCTACGAAAATTCATGTGAACTGTTTGCCGATATTCTACGAGATCCCATAATGAGCCAATCACCACAAATTTGACAATGATTGGCATTTAGTTCACGGATATGTTTATATGATGACACGGGACAACGTATCGGATATACCAACCAGGAAGAAATGGCCCATGAGGGGGCGTGGTATACATCGTCTAGTGTCAATCATGTAACTGACTTGTCATTTGGTTCTTAACCAGTCGTCACGGGCCAGCCATGCGATATTTCTAATATCGCATATGTAGTATTAGAAATACCAAAATGGATTGAGATATACCAGCAAGCGAATATCAAGAAAACTCGAAGATCTATGTGACAATATAGCTGAGTTAACTGATATTGGACAACACGCTGCTAGTATATCTAATTGTCTAATCTGAGATTATTAAAGAACGCACAGTCCAGTCGGCTCAAAAGTTTATTGGACTGGGAAATGATTTAGGAAATTTCGGACTACAACACTTTTGACTTTTGACAAGCTCGAAAGTAGACGACTAATTAACATGGACAGACTATAGTTGATTTCAGATACCGATGATAACGTTAGATCTGTCTGCGGCAATGAGGAACTAATAAGGAACAACATATAAGAGCCTATCCAAGACCGGTTTTTTCTTCTTCTGTATATCAAAGCCTGTATGGTAATGTACTCTGGTGCTAAAAACTAATTAATTAAACTACCCAGATCGCCTTTTCTGCCAGTTTGACAAATTGCACACAAGTGTCTTTCGTGGACACATTTTACATTTCATATCACACTGTTATATATTGTCAGTCAAGCGTGAATGAGAAACTGTCGCGCTTGAAGGCTGTACTGAGAGACACGCGCAATCTTAAAGATTAAACCAGACCCAGTGTAATGCCATTTAGGTAAATTATAATAAAGTGAGAATTTATATCATAAATATAGGGGATGATATATGTTCGTAAAACGGACCTGTAATGGGGGGAAACATTTGACATACAAGCATATTTTAGTATCGCTTAATTAAATAATAGCAGTATACTAGTGAAATATGGCATAATTTGGCCTGAAGGCTATGAAAACAAAACAGTACTGTTACATTTTTTGTACGGATTCGTACGCATGGTGGTAAATTAACCACTCGGGGTAGACTGTCAGGAACTGTCCTTCCAGTTGGAACTTACACAAAGATAATGCCGATATAAATTGCTGAATGACAAATGAGATCAAGAAATCAAAGTGATGTAGGCATTGATGCGTTTGTGGTATATTTTTGGAGGTTAGATACCACGAAGTTTAATGCAGAAAAAAATCCATATTCATCAATACGAATGATAATGACGATGATTATTTACAGATATAATTAATATATATATATATACATACGACAGATCAAAAGCCGTTGCAGATATGATTCTGTATACTTGTCTGACTGAAGAAAAAGCCTTAGTAGTAAAGTGTCATGTGGGAGAAAACAATTCTGAAGCGGAAAATTACACGCTTGAAGGGTCACCACTCAACGATTCTGATTGGCTGGAGGGAAGGCCTGACGTAAAAAATACCAGCTTCATCCATCATATATTACCCTTAAGTTTATATTGATCCATCATATTCTATCATTACGCGGTTATGTGGACCCATCATAGCCTACCTTTATGCGGTTATGTTGAGCCATCATGGCATAACATAACGGGGGTATATAGATCCATCATGACCTTCCATTATGTGATTATATCGATCCGTCGTGGCCTACCATTATGTGGTTATATCGATCCGTCATAGCCTACCATTACGTGGTCGATCCGTCATAGCCTACCATTATGTTGCTATATCGATCCGTCATAGCCTACTATTATGTGGTTATATTGATTCATCATAGCCTACCATTATGTGGTTATATCGATCCGTCATAGCCTACCATTATGTGGTTATATCGATCCGCCATAGCATACCATTATGTGGTTATATCGATCCGTCATAGCCTACCATTATGTGGTTATATTGATCCATCATAGCCTACCATTATATGGTTACATTGATCCATCATATCCCACCATTATGTGTTTAAACTGATTCAGTCTTTAGCCGGCTAGGGAATACACTGTTAACAATCGCCCGTAGATTTTACGGTAGAATACCGGCAGCTCAGGCTGCCAACCATCTACCGTAAATATAACGGTGACCGTAAAAGTTGTTTCACGGTCACCGTAAAATGTACGGTGATATACCGTAAATTTTACGGCGTTGCCGTATAATATTGATTGCATAATTTTTTCTAAAGTAAGATAAATATGAAAATGAACCATAATATAATCCCTGAAACTGAAAATGACGCGTCATAAATAATAATAATGGGTTGGCGTTACACTGCTGGGGTCGTTTCTGTCCGCTGGTCCATTCACAGACGGGCATGCGCAGTGCACTCTACTATAACCCAGACCACGAAGAAGTTGTCTCACATGAAAAAGGTTCAAACAGGAAAACATGGTACCTTCTATTGACCCCAATAGTGTAAGTGAAATTAGCCAAAATAAAGCTTGTCCTTATGGTTCCAGTATCACATCCACTTATGGGTGCCCATCCCACCCTGAATGGTTAATGAAACTCAAGATAATTCCACAAGTCCATTTTCGTCCGAGTTAGCACGACGAAACAGTCACAGATTACCTTTTCTAAGATCCAAATGAGGTGAAACAGGTATTACATTAAAGATGAACTAATAAAATGTAACAAAGCATGACTTTTTGAAAGAAACTAATAATGAACAGAGTAATCTCCCATTACATTTGCACTGTGAATAACGGTATTCTACCTTTTACCGTCAAATTTACGGTAATATACCGTAATTCTGAAGATACGGTAGATTACCGTCAGCCTTACGGTAACATACCGTCTATTTAACGGTACTTTGTTACAGTGTATATGACTTACCTTTCTGACAATTTTCTTTGTGATCATCTTTGTTCAAATCTGGCCATCCGGGGATCTCACCGCCGAGGGACTGAACCACATTACATAGAAATATCCCGTCGTTCCAATCCGTCTGTAATGCAGGCGAATGAATCAGAAATATGTATAATCTATATAGACACTGTGCATCATGAATTGACAGTGAACCTTTAGTTGATTTTGTCGATTTTCTGAAACATGCCCCAAAATACATACAATTGGGAAGTGGGAGCTGATTTTGTCCATTTTCTGAAATATGCCTCACAGTACAAACACAAATTGGATTGATTTCTGAAACATTCCCGACAATGAATACACACACGGTAACTGGATATACGGTAACTGCGGGTTGTAAAGTATAAATCCGCCATCTTTGAATTACATATGTCAAAACTAAACCCGAAAGACACTCATGTAATACAACATCAAAATAACTGTCACTCGTGACTGGATTGAAAACGGCTGATATCAGTCACGCTTGATCTGACGCCGGTGTCGAGTTAAATGCTGGGAATTAGCTCTGTCGGAAGGACAATATTCATAGAGCTCAAATTTGGATGTATCCGTTTACATACAGGACTTCACACCTAACCGCGCTGTTCAAGTGATCCTGGTTTTGGCAAATAAATTGATGTCGTGTACATGGGCGACATCACTTCATGATAAATGAACACCTGTTTGGTTTGCGTACACTTGGCCATCCATAATTCCATAAGATGGCCTGCGAATCGAGTGTCGCCATTATTGCGGAGCGATATCCGATACTTTACCGTATACTGTTCGGTCTTCATCCGGCGGAGAACCGACTCGAGAAATCTGATAAATTACAGGCTTTTCATACTACTTCTGAAACATATATTGTCTGAGCTTACAAAAGATACAGATATGAATAACTTCCGTACCATCCAAGAGTTGCTGTAGATCTGTAATTTTGAACAAGTAGGACAGCACATGACTCGAAAATGGCGGGTTACGTTGGGGTTACGTCGGTTGAGTTTAGCTGATTGGCTGACGACATCACGTGGTGTTGATTTCGGGGAATTCCCTCATATAATTGCCGAAAGTAGGCCGAAAATGGATACACATGATCCCAGGTTCAGTCTTACTGCGTATAGATGGCCCAGATGGTTGCAAGTTGCACCTGTTTATGTCGTTCAGTTGCCATGGATGCACAATGCATCATGGGATGGAAAGAAGGGTAAAGCGGCGTCAGGTTTCAGTTCTATTCCTTGTCGTTAGGACGAACCTATGCTATCCAACCTTCAAACAGGGTTTTATCTCCCCTTCTGCCAACAGAAGGGGAGATAACCCTGTTTGGAAGTTGATGCTATCCCACAAGAGGATTTTACCGAATATTTTAAAACTGGGGGGAAACAAAATGACGGAATAAGCTTACACCAAGATGCATTTACTCTGGCTGTGAATATTTACCGTTAAGTTAGTGACGGCCGTTGATCGTATTTGTTTGCAGACCCAGTTCAGTGTTGCGTAGTACCCGGGAGAGTCTTTCTTTACAAAATACGATAGATACGTCATGGCCGACAACTCGTCCAAATTTGCACTCGCGAAATCTTCTGGACTTATTACTCGGGGAATGTTTAGATGATCTTTAGCTAAAGCCATGGCAGACCGACAGTTTTCTACTCTGAAAATATAGAGGTGGATAAAATATAGATATAAATGTTTTATGACAACAGATTCTTAAAATAAATGTTTTAGCATATATCCTATAGGGATATGAGGGCTAAATATATAAATATAGGCTTTGCATTCGAGAGCTGGTCGGCGTTTTATAGGCAATTCCATTGAAAATACTAACATTTTGGTTAGTGTAAGAACATTCCAATAAGTAGGATGCATTATGGATAAAAGCATTGGTAAGACGGACGAATTGGTAAAAAATAAAAAAAAATAGACAAGCATTCTTGGAAACCGTAATTTCCACGGTCAGGAAAGGAAATAAACGTCATACTTTAAAGAAAAATTGACAAAATGGTGGATATATCCGATATAAAGTCGTATTAAGAGAAAATTCTTATGCTATTTATTCTATGTTTCGCTTGGGTGTAAATACCAGTGCTGGTAAGAGTTCTCTCCCTGGATACGAAAATATCTTTCAACTTCATTCTTTCCCTGCTCTGTTATTTTGATTGATTCATTTTATTATCTCCGACACTGATAATAGTTTTGAGCTCACCTATTTTTGCTGTGTAGTTGTCTCCAGTTAGGAGAAAGGCCCGGCTTGCAATAATCCAACAATGCACTGAAACAAATGGACGATAATATTCGATAACACGAATACGTAAACAAGTTGGAAATATAGTTATCTTCATTGCACCTTATTTTCTTATGACCTATATTGTGCAATCAACTTCGAACAGTAACTTGGACAGTCAATTAACTTGGTCGGCTAATTTGAACTAGAGAGAGAGAGAAAAAAAAATTATTGTCAAACTATAGAGGACTTCGAGAAGTTATTTATTCTTTATTTTGGAACATAATCAAATTAATGTCACCAACATAGACTGTACCCAATATTCAATTATAGTTTCATGATAGCGCCATTAAAATATTATCACACAGCAATTTCTTCTGTGCAGGTTAAAAGAACCCGCGACTATCAAAATCAGGCGCTTAACAGCCAACAGTAAATGCAATCTGAAGCACTTGGCCGGGTGACATTTAAATGTATCTTTGGATATTACATGCACGATTCTAAGACTCAAAGAAGCGATGCCCGCAAGCAGGTCAATATAGTATCTGAACAACACTATAAAACAATACTTAGTACAGTAATAATCCTAAGCGTAATTCGCCTTTCCCGCATTAAATGGATAACAAAGGACCTACATGTATGCTGGTCACTCGTTATAGCGCATACAGTTGTCCAGTTTCTCGCAGCAAATCTGGAGTCTTTAAATTTCATGATAGAGTAATATGATGCATATTCACCACATTTTTCTCTTATCACCAGTTAAAAAATCCTCGTTGAAATGTAGGGAGAAATGAATTATACGCTGCGAGAAGGTAGACAACTGGCTGACGATGCGTGGGTGTCCTTTACTTTACAATTATTGCGGGGAAGGCGGATTGAATATTTTATATAAATATTGGGGAATAAGTATATCATAAATAAGTCCAACTTACTGTAAGGCTATACCATCATTCCAGTCAGAAGTAAGGTTGGACAAGTTAAGTTCCGGTATGGCCGTCTTCAACCATTGGAGTAGTATTTTCTTCGGTGGAGCCTTGGTTTTGGAGCTGGATATTTGGTATCGTATAATGAGACGCCATATCAGACCAAGAATCAGCTTCAGGTTGCCGTTTACAACGTCTTCGTTTCCTGTGGATGAATGAGCGAAATAAATCTTAATGTTTTTGCCACTTGTAGAAATTTCAAAAGCAGACTTTATTTCATGATACTTTGAACTTCAGATTAATTTACAGTAGTGGTATATGGGATTGTACTGATGGTCGTTGGTATATCCGATTGTTGATCCAAATATCTGGCTGGTACAAGTACATCTGATCGTACTATTAGTGGTCGGTTTATCTGATTGCACTGTCCGTGGTTTGTACCTTTGATGGTACTATAGGTGATGGGTATATCTGATTGGACTGTCCGGGGTTTATACCTTTGATGGTACTGTAGGTGATGGGTATATCTGATTGGACAGTCCGGGGTTTATACCTTTGATGGTACTATAGGTGATGGGTATATCTGATTGCACTGTCCGTGGTTTATACCTTTGATGGTACTATATGTGATGGGTATATCTGATTTCAATGTCCGTGGTTTATACCTTTGATGGTACTATAGGTGATGGGTATATCTGAGTGCACTGTCCGTGGTTTATACCTTTGATGGTACCACAGATGACGGGTATATCTGATTTAAATGTCCGTGGTTTATACCTTTGATGGTACTATAGGTGATGGGTATATCTGATTGCACTGTCCGTGGTTCATACCTTTGGTGGTACTATATGTGATGGGTATATCTGATTGGACTGTCCGTGGTTTATAGCTTTGATGGTACTATAGGTGATGGGTATATCTGATTTCATCGTCCGTGGTTTATACCTTTGATGGTACTATAGGTGATGGGTATATCTGATTTCAATGTCCGTGGTTTATACCTTTGATGGTACTATAGGTGATGGGTATATCTGATTGCACTGTCCGTGGTTTATACCTTTAATAGTACTATAGGTGATGGGTATGTCTGATTTCAATATCCGTGGTTTATACCTTTGATGGTACTATAGGTGATGGGTATATCTGATTGCACTGTCCGTGGTTTGTACCTTTGATGGTACCATAGGTGATGGGTATATCTGATTTCAATGTCCGTGGTTTATACCTTCGATGGTACTATAGGTGATGGGTATATCTGATTGCACTGTCCGTGGTTTGTACCTTTGATGGTACTATAGGTGATGGGTATATCTGATTTCAATGCCCGTG
This sequence comes from Hanleya hanleyi, assembly GCA_036873755.1. Lineage (NCBI taxonomy): Eukaryota > Metazoa > Mollusca > Polyplacophora > Lepidopleurida > Hanleyidae > Hanleya > Hanleya hanleyi. Next base: position 84,696 of record JAVTVY010027279.1, read on the forward strand.
GTTTATACCTTTGATGGTACTATATGTGATGGGTATATCTGATTTCAATGTCCGTGGTTTATACCTTTGATGGTACTTTAGTTGATGGGTATATCTGATTTCAACGTCCGTGGTTTATACCTTTGATGGTACTATAGGTGATGGGTATATCTGATTTCAATGTCCGTGGTTTATACCTTTGATGGTACTATAGGTGATGGGTATATCTGATTGCACTGTCCGTGGTTTATACCTTTAATAGTACTATAGGTGATGGGTATGTCTGATTTCAATATCCGTGGTTTATACCTTTGATGGTACTATAGGTGATGGGTATATCTGATTGCACTGTCCGTGGTTTGTACCTTTGATGGTACCATAGGTGATGGGTATATCTGATTTCAATGTCCGTGGTTTATACCTTCGATGGTACTATAGGTGATGGGTATATCTGATTGCACTGTCCGTGGTTTGTACCTTTGATGGTACTATAGGTGATGGGTATATCTGATTTCAATGCCCGTGGTTTATACCTTTGATGGTACTATATGTGATGGGTATATCTGATTTCAATGTCCGTGGTTTATACCTTTGATGGTACTTTAGTTGATGGGTATATCTGATTTCAACGTCCGTGGTTTATACCTTTGATGGTACTATAGGTGATGGGTATATCTGATTTCAATGTCCGTGGTTTATACCTTTGATGGTACTATAGGTGATGGGTATATCTGATTGCACTGTCCGTGGTTTATACCTTTGATGGTACTATAGGTTTTGGGTATATCTGATTGCACTGTCCCTGGTTTGTACCTTTGATGGTACTATATGTGATGGGTATTTCTGATTGGACTGTCCGTGGTTTATACCTTTGATGGTACTATAGTTGTTGGGTATATCTGATTTCAATGTCTGTGGTTTATACCTGTGATGAGACTTTAGTTGATGGGTATATCTGATTGCACTTTCCGTGGTTTATACCTTTGGTGGTACTCTATGTGATGGGTATATCTGATTGCACTGTCTGTGGTTTATACCTTTGATGGTACTATAGATGATGGGTATATCTGATTGGTAATATGTATATCGGATTGCCCTCTTGGTACAGGTAGCTCGTATATCGGACTGCTGAACTTACATGTATCAATCAGATTATAGTGATTGATGGTTGGCATCGGATTGCAATATCTGTGGATTTTGCGTCAAATTGCATTATTGATTCATGATTGGTACAGAGGACTTTATCACATTGTTTTATTGATTGATGAACGATGTATCGAACTTATCGGAAGCTGGTGTGTCAGATTGTAATATTGATTGATGGTTGATGCATCGGACTGCGATATCTGAGGTTGGTGTATCAGAGTGTTTTATTGCTTGATAGTAGGTATATCTTACTGCACTAGCTCTGGGTGGTCTATTCAATTGCACCCTATGTGATTTATCTATCAGACTATTCATTCGGTTAATTTCTAGATCATTCGTTTCAACGATAGGTCAACAAATGTATACTGCAGAATTGAAAAGTGATCGGAATGTTCGACAAACATCGCTTTTATTATATATGATGTCACTTCCGGTGGTGAGCTTCTCGAACGGGAATTGTGTCCGAAAATCCGACTGGTGGCTGGGGTATTATCATATCCCAGTGAGGTGGTTGTTCTGCGCAGTGCACCTTTCACCCTGATCACGACCATGCTCCTGTGACCCAAAATTCTCCTTTTCCCACTACTATCATATCCACACCTCTTAAATTTAAATATTATCAACGCCAGTATTAGATGGGTTGAGTGTTTGAATCCTTATATATGAGGCAATACCGTAGGGCCTACTGTGCTGCTTTGAAGAATATATCAGTGGTACATGTATGTGCAAAGAGTACCGTGTCACAGTTGCTTCTGACTGTTAACATGATTAGCTTCATTATAACACGTGGCTTAAAATAGCTAGCTCTTCGAGTAATTCAATCAGCCAATAAAGCGCGTTGCTTAGTCCTGCTCTCCATCGCAATTCCGCGTCTTAATTAACCTGGATCACTTTATCGATCTGCTTAAAATCGATACACATTCATACGAGGGTTGTACAGCTTTCCGGTCAAGCTTTGTTCAGTAGTTCATATTTAATTTTCACCAATCATGTACTAAAATCTTTTTTGTGTCGATTGCCCAAAGCTGGGCGAAATCAATACACATTTAATTGGTTCCCTGAGCAAAAGTCAATAGTATTTATATTGGGTTTCAGTGTGAGTGACTGATATTAAGAAATACATGTCATATCCAGTATGATTTGGGTGACTTATTTTTATACGTTATTTATTCTCTCTCTCTATATTAAAGGTTATGAGAAGACGAGGTAATTTTGGTGCAAACAAAATCTTTCAAAATTTAATTTAAAAAAATATCGTTTTTAGTGAGGGAAATATTAGAGTGGAATGATCAAATTAACACGGCGATTAACTTTCTACTTGTGCGCTCATTGCTAATAATAAAGCTTGAAACAATAACGGTCACTTATGTCGGTTATGGTCGTTGCGGCCTTCGACGTTTTTGGGCTACGTCACATGGTCAGCTAAAGTTTCCGACTTTCGTTATCGACTTCCTTAACCATTAACGTTTTAACGAATTTCCCTCAATTTTTTTCTCAGAATAGATGTGGCTGTCAGGTCAGATGGTGTGATTTGAAAAAAATATATATATATATGAAGGTTGTCTAATTACGCACAACAGGGGGGAGGTTGTCTTGATCGAAAGTCGGTCAATTCCCTAGGATAGCGGTATGGTGACCCGAAATCGAAAAGGTTCAAAAGAAGTATGTAACGCTCATAATAGAGCCTGGGACATTTTTGGGGGGTGGGGGGGGGGGGGAGAGGAGCGATGGAGCGGCTGGGGGGGGAGACTAAAAATGTTCAAATCACCAAATAAGCACGATATGTGCACTACAGACAGTGACCGTGCTGACAGGCACACTTAACAAGTTGGCAAAAATAATACCACTCCTTCATTGATACGCCGAATAACATAACGGACTCTTGTGTTTATTTCTAACCGACGTAGCCCATTGTGTCCACTATAGGCTCTTAATTCCAATGTTCATCCTACATGAAAATGTTGAATATAAGAAATGGTTCTACAATATAGGCACCGTAGAAATTCAAAACAAGGAGCGCAAGGCGGGTTGGAATAGCGCCGATGCCTGTTTATTCTTACTCATAAAAGCAATCTCATCTGTACAATTTTGATATCCCAGGCATTGCTACCGAGACGACCAACACGTACATGCACATTACATTCTCCATTATCGGTAACCAAGTTAGCTACACGGTAACCTATTTCATAGCTCTGATACGATAAAGATAAGGCGCATCAAGCTGTCTGTAGCACTCGGGCATGTATAAATAATAGTATCCCCCATCACACGAAATTGTGTGTTTTAATACATGAACTTTCAAATGTCCTGATCGGACGCGACAATTTATGCTCAGTATAACTTTCGACTGGTTCAGTGTTACACTTTGAGACATTATTTTCGAAATTGGGTAAAGAGGTATAGGTATTTAAATAGTCACGACTGTTTTAATTTACGTCCATTCTTCTCCACTGAGTTATTATCTTGTTCAGCATGAATTGAGGAATCACATAACATTAATAAATATTACTGCAATAACCCAATAATATGACGTCAGTTGGGGACCATCTCCAAATTTCACGAAAAATTGTCAAATTTGCATAATGGTCAGTAAATCGTGCCCGTAGCAAAATGTATTCTGAAATGTGCTGAGTGAAAATATGCTTGTTAATAGGCGATGAAGTGGAATTCAGGCAGGCCGAAATGACCTCCAATATCCGTATAATATATATATAAAACTTTACATTGCTGAGAGAAGCAGTGCTTTGCATTATCAAATTTTGCTTTTATATACCATCTCTTCCACTTATGGCCAAGACCAGTTGGAAACTAACTGTCCTATGAAAACATCGTTGAACAATTTAAGTTCCTTGATAGTAACTTATGAAATCTGACTGGAACTTATACACGTCGGGAGGCTATTGTTGTGATTGTGAATCATCGAACTGTATCTATACACCATGCAAACATATTGTGACCGGTAACCTTGATATAGTGAGTAATAGGACCAAAGAGCATTCGCGGACCAGAAGACAGTCCTGTCTGCATTGGAACAGTATGTTATTGATTGGTCTAAGCGAGAAAAAGTATAGCAAATGCTGATAGCAAAATACGAGCGTAGAGTGCAAGATATATGGCGTTACGTTACGTACCTTGTGTCTAATTCCCCTTAACCCGGGTCTAGCGGCCGTATGAGCCCATGTACTTCAAGATCCTCATGGTGTTCATATGAACAGTCACAATCAAAGCGTGACTGAGACTGATTATTCTCTAGATGACGAATTTACAACGAATATTATATGGGTTAAGAATAATGATCAGCGATACGGATTTGATAGTTTTGGAACATCATGGTGTCTTGCCGGCATCACCGCTTCTCTCTTGCCGGAAACTAGCCTATGTCTATGTATACTATCATTGTCTCTTTGAATTTGATGATAATATTGTTATATGGAATAGGTCTTTAGATTATGGACGCGGATAATCTCTAATGCACGACGGCTGAATTATGAATGAAGGACCAGACGCTTGTAATTACAATGGCGGCCATGTGATATTCCTGTTGTCTTTTATATACCGTTTTGGCATGTGACGTTTTGCCAGGTCAGAGATCATACATGTATCTTGCCTCAATTCATTCCATTTCATTGGTTTGTCTTACGTTTGTCTTTATCGTGACACTATCGATCAATTCACAATGGCTACCATCTTCAGGACTCTTTTTGCTGCAGATTATGAGAATGGCCTCGAATTGAGCCCCAATTATAACCTAATGGATGATAGATTGATTTTAACAAACAAGATACTTTTAGTCAATATAAATGCCTTGAATTAGACGAGAAAAAGGGGGGAAAAATCAAGTTTCAGATACCCCCACATCAAAATTTACAGTATATAATGCAAAATATCATATTTAATGTAAATTTTACTGTAATTTACTGTATACATTTTACAGCAAATTACTGAAAACTTTGCTTTAATAAAACTACAGTAAAATACTGCGAAATGATCATTAAAAGTTTATAGTGTAACTGGAGAGAACAGCCGGGTATATATTAGTGTAAATCTGACATTGTCATTTCCAACAGGCAGAGGCGTGTGCAGTCTACTTGCTAGGCACTATCCGCTGGTTTAAATTCAAAAATGAATTACAAATTGAAATGTTGGACTATATTGGACCATTTTCCCCCAGATTTACGGTTCCATGTCTCCCATCTTGTGCGATGATAATGACGATCTATTTCCGCCTATACACATCTCTGCCATATTAACTAAAGTGTTTTTATAAATTTACCCGGATATCATGTTAGACTGCCCTCCACCGCTTTTTCTGTTCATTGTAATCTCTAAAATCAAGTGCCGTTGGAATTTTGATTTACTGGGTGTGTCCAGAATTTTTAATCGACCTTGTTGTAGATCAAGGCACGAGTTTGTTGACACAAAAATGAGTTCAAAGTTGATATGTGAGCCAGCTTTGAAATATAAGATTTTATACTTGTGTTCACAGTAAATATTGACTTAGCCTATACCGGGTATCGAAAATGACTAGTGATAGACATGTTCTTCAGTAAAGCTCAATATTTCCTTATAATATTAACGCACGGTACGAATTCTAAACATATACCCAACATATACATATAGAAAGTACATCATACTCTGGACTTTAATACTTGTCATGAGTGTGATTTCGAGTGGGCTACGTCAGGTAAACAGGTCAGGGAAAACCACTCTCTAAAAATGGAGGTAAAAAAGGTCATTTTTGCTTGATAACTTTTGATTTATTCATCATAACGCTACAAAATCTTCAGGCGACTTACTTTAAATATTGTTACATGCCGGAACAGTGGTTTCTCAATGAAAGTGTGCATAATCTAATTGTTAACAGAGAACAAAACATGTCTATTCTTATGCAAATTAGACAGACGACAATTTGTTTTTTCAATACCATCCGATGCGGATAAATATATCCATGGTCGCCTATGGCAGATGTTTCTATCTTCGATATATCATTGAATTTATTGGACAAAAACGACCTTTTCTACCTCCATTTTTAGAGAGAGGTTTTCCCTAACCTGGTAAAACTGGCGAGACTAGTCAGATTACCAATTCTTCGGATTACCCTTGTTCTTCTTACGCTCATCAAATCGATTGGCACAATTGCGGCCATCAGCAAGGCATTGGACATCCAATTACCGGTCGTGGGCCTATAATAGTAAACTATTTTATCAACGACCTTTTGATGATACTCTCCAGCGACCACAGCCTCTATCTCCCGCCCTTACCGGTATGAAGGTTGCAATAAGCGTCATAAGGCGGCCATGTCGGGGTATTCCACAGGGGTGTCTTCTGTTCGGCCCTTGCTAATCTGGATAAATGAGGGCCAAACCAAAGACACCCCCTGTGGGACGTGAACCGGGCTTTACTGAGAGCGAGTTTTTTGTCCGTCAAAGTGCGCGCTCACTTGCCAGACTACGTCAGCTCCAGTATGTATAATATGATATTCCAAGGCTATTTTCCCTCTTTAGAGTAACCAGTCAGAGCGCTTCTAACACAGGCGCCTATGATACGAATTAGCCAATCAGTGAGCCTGTTAGATCTCCCAATAGCCGACTGTTACCGGTATATACAGTCAGCCAATAGGAAACTACAGCGACCAAAATGAAAGGGATGGGAGCGATATGCAAGAGGTGGAACAATTGACATCTGGGGACTAAAAGGCAACCATATGACTGAAAAATATTGGTGGTAGTAAATCGCTGATGTTTCCAGCGTTGTCCACGGTGCACGAAATTCGATCTGCGTAGCTAAGTGAAGAAAACGTGTGAAGGAACGATGTAGGTCAAGAGAAATGACGGAAAGTTAGTTTTAGTATTTAACTTGAAACGTGAAGATGCGAGATTATGATGCTACCCCATATGTGCGAGTCTCATATCGATCAACCTGGCCCATGAATGATAACGCGATACAGCCTGACAAAGCAAACATTTCAGATCACGTAGCATATTAGTAATTTGATACTTGGCTGACAAGGGAGTTTAATGGAAGACGCGTGTAAATATGGTCTTGTATTGATATGAGCATAGTTTTATGAGATCAAGGTATGTGGTCCTCCAGAAGAAATAAAAACACACGAGGAGCTGGAAAATCTGTCATCTTATTGGTAAGCGAATCGAAAATACGAAACTGACGACGAAGTTTTCAAGTTATCGATTTTGCGATTATGTGATGACCTATATCTACTGTCGGGAGCATTTTTGTTTTGAGAGAGACGCCCTCGTGTCTTTTCCTCTGGAACTTCAAAGAGTTTGTCTTCCAGCATTTTCGCCGCATAAACTCGGCCTTCCTCAAGATATACCCAAATCCCACGAAGGTGGCGTATCACTCTGGAACATCGTCCGTTCATTGGCTGTTATTTTAAACGGACTGTTAAAGTATACTAGCTGTAGAGAACATATGTCCATGCAGGACATGTCTGCATTATGGGGGTTGAGCATTTAAGCCTGAGTTATTTTCAAAAGAACCGCAATAAACCATTCCACAGCATGCTAAACAGTTCATCTTCTCCAACTTCAGTAAAATGCTCAAATGGATCAACTGTTAAAATTATTTGAGGAGCTTTGCAGAGTTACCTCCTGTGATTCCAATCATTGGCTTAGATTGACGATAGCGTTCCTAAGTCTTGTGTCTGACAGATGGACAATATTGAGTAGCCCTCAGAAATATCTCCCGTGTACACTTTTGGGGCTGAATAAGATATAGCTGGCGAAGCTCAATAGAATGCACATTCTTCTGCTCCTCCTTCCGAGTTTTGTTATTTAGTCCCTTAAGTTTTTAAGGATTTTGATAACGGGTTAATCTCAAATTTCGTCAGTATAACTATAAGGTACGATAGTGTGACGCGAAATGGAAAAGATTTAAAAAACAAGGATATCCAGCTGATTTATTTGGTCAGCGTGCCGCAAATCTTCAAAAGATAGCTATGGGGTCCGATGGAGTGACCTGAGACAAACACAGTGCAAATTGTGGGCCGGGAAGTTTTTTGTCTGGAGGTTTCATAGGTTAACATCACGAAAACCTACGACGTGTGCACAGCCGTTTCAGCCAAAATAATAAATAACATGAAGGACTCGTATATTTTATCTCTACACGACGTAGCCCACAGTGCCCTTGAACTTGAGCTCTAGTTATATTTGGTGTTGACTAAGTGTGATTGGTTTTAACAGATCCGAGCTTGCGTATACTATCACGTGTTATAATATACAACATCATCATGCGCTGGGCGAGCACTTAAACTTCATGATCAATAACTGGAAAAGGACATTGGCTAGGGTGTATGTCTAGATCAGTCCACAACGGCATTCTTAAAGTCACGTGCTGAACAAGATAGACAAGAAAGAAGTACTACATGTAGCAGCAATCGTCAGATCCGACATTCAATATTCAGCCGTCGCCAATGAAAGAATTTCCGCATCATTAATCGAAAGATATATTTCGTATGACAGTATCTCGTCATAGCCCGAATACCAGAATGGCGGATCTATTGGGGGTCGGCGGTCGGCTGCAATTTTTTTTTTTAGTTCGTACGGACCAGAAACTTGGAGGGATCAGCAAAACATGGGATTCCACATATAAATACTGTATTAAAATGATATACAAGTAAAACAAACGGATATGGATTTTTGGATTTAGTATTAAACAGACCATCAATTATTCATGTGGTTTGTGAGAGAACTACTAACTATAAGTTGGATTTCAACACGTAACTTTTATCCGACATTTTCGCCGCGAGCACACCACGTGATGTTACTGGCCTGATTTGTATGTGTTAAACCCTGAAGTCAAATGGCGTCAGACATGCAGGTGCGATTGTTTCAATATTGATGTGTGCTTTTGTGCAATCTGCATACATTATGTTCAGATTTATTTCCGGGAAAACTCTTGGAACTCGTATTCGACGATCTAGAACCACGAAGCTTCCGGGACCTAGGCGACCCATGGACCCTCACCTGTTGGGCTGTGAGAATTCGGTTCAAGTTTAGCTTTGTGTAAATGAATCGTATCGGTATCGTATTGATTTTTGATATTCCATGACGTAAAAGGTATTGTTTTGTATGTGTTAAATATAACCAGATAGTCAAATAGATTCAGGCATGAGGTGTGATTTTTTAATATCGATGCGTGCTTATGCGAAACCAACGTGAAAATAGAACCAAAAATCTGCATACATTATTTTGAGATTTGCTTCCGGGAAAATTACAAGCGTCTGGTCCGTCATTCATAATTCAGCCGTCGTCCATTAGAGAATATCCGCGTCCATAATCCAAAGACCTATTCCATATTCCATATAACAGTATTAGCACCAAATTCAAAAAGACAATCATAGTATACGTAAACATAGGCTTGTTTCCTGCAAGAGAGAAGCGGTCAACAGTTTTCAATGAGCTTGGAACGCTTCCCCGGCGTTTTGAAACCCCGGAGCTTCCGGGGCCTACGCGGTCTTTTGGGCTGTGACAGTGGACCTCGACCTACACCCCTATGAATTTTCGCTGGATCCACCATTGTACCAGTGACGAATCGGCTATATATAATATCATTGCATCAAAAGTAGGTAACACTAAGGAGAGCAAAAATGAACAGTGTAAACAGAACAAGACCGTACATAACTTATCTGTATTAGGGTAAGCCTATTATGTTAGTATACGCACTTGTCCATCAATGCAGAAATGGGCCTATACAAGGTCATACCTATGGCAGCAAGCTGGCATGACAATAGTTGTGCTTCATTTTCAATTCGGACTAAAAAACCTTTTGTTAGTCACACTTTACCATGTTATCATGATAACGCATAACTCAGGTGATTTATTCGCAACTTCTCGGAGATCATCGGTGGCAGATAATTGCGTGTTGTGTTACTGATAACAGTGCCCCCCAAAAAGTTCGTAACACGTGCCTGATTCCGAAATATATGCGGACGATATTGGATCTTTTCAATTCAGTTTACATCTATCAGTGTATCTGGCTATTTTCAGTTATCAGGTATATGTCGGGTCGAAGCACAGAGGGTGTGGGTATGTTACTGGGTCTGTCTTCTTCACTACAAGATACTCTCTCGTCATGATAACGCATAGGCCTAACTCGGGTGGTTCATCAACAAGTTCTCGGGGATCTTCGGTGGCAGATATTCGGTCCCCGTCGTAGATTTCCGCTCGGCAGTTCCGAAGGATTGACGGTTGTGATGTACACTATCGGCGTATTAATGATGTTATTTGTGACATCACCCGGATCCATATAACAGTCGTTAATGACGCAATTCTCACAATTGTGACACACCTATGACAATGACGCAAAATTATGGACAGAGACAAGGCCTCAATTATCCACGAGCTGAGGACATGGATAAATTCAAAATGGCAGTGATGTTGGGGACAGCACAAAATGGTCTTTGAATCACCTAACTTTCCTCATTTTCTCTGATATGACAAAGAATTAAGAGTTGATACTCCGTGAATTTATAGCCCCTCATATATTCAGGCCATTTTGAGCCTATCTGCATACACCTCTAAGCAGAGATCATGGGCGAATTAAAAATCGCGGCGATGAGAGAGTGACTGAAAATAGCGGCAAGATTTGGTCATATAATTATTTATTAATTCATTATGTAGTTTTTCCTAAGAAAATATCATATCATAAAAAAAAGTTTCGATCTAAAAATGTCTTATAATATGACGTAATGTGTAAACTATTGACGGAGGGGGGGGGGGGGCTCCACCATACCTCGGACGTCCAAAAACTTCAGGCCTGGTACGGTGGTGTCATCTTAAAAAATATACAAGCCGACCTATATGAATAAGCTATTTTGAATGAAAACATCACGCCCAGCGTGAAGTGAATGCGAGTATACAAAACTGAATACCTTGTTCCTTCACCTGATTGAACCAGAAGGAATGACATGGAATACATTTGTCATTTTGGGCTGACTTGAACCCGACTGGTAAAAATGCCATCTCAGCAGTATGGAAATTCAATGTATTATAGTGATAAATGGCCGACAGCAATTAAATGTCGGAATCTCATTGAAAGGGGTCCAATTATTGGTATCAGAAGACCATCAACCTAAAAGTATGACACTTTTTTTTTTCACATTCGCTTCTTTCCACATCATCCCCAGCAGTGACGTATGCCATCGATGACTCTTTGTCATTTGCCGCCGAAGTGGCACATAGCTGCATACTGGGAGTTATGTCTGTTGCTCGATTGAAATTGAAGTCAAAGATGCGGTCGAGTTGAGAGAGAGAGAGAGAGAGAGAGAGAGAGAGAGAGAATTGAGGTTTAACGGTTTAACCAAGTATCTAATCAGATTCCTTGATTGCCACTTCCTGTTTGACGATTTTGACATATTTAGCCAATCAACTGACACAATACTTCCTGTTTATCTCCTAGCTCTATATATTGTGCAAGTCTCCCAGCTGCATTATTTATAGATGCAGGTGCGGCACAAAACAAACCTGGCTGCATGCTGTCTGTTAGGGAAGTGTGCCGTGAATGACGCAATAGCGAAGTGTCATAATTTTTAGTTTGATAAACTTCTGCTATATATCGGAGAATTGTATACTCCAAAGGATTTAGATTCTACCCCAAAAGTTAGACGCACAGTCACGAGAGAAAAAACAACTTGTTACAGCCAAGTACTCGGATATGGGCTACGTTTGCAGAGCTGCAGAGTAAACCTACCAATATGCAACCGTGATATGATGATATAATCATGATCAGGCCATTATGAATAAAATTTAAGATGCTACTATAAACGGCCCAACCGAGCAACATCATATAATGGATAATAAGAGCAAGTGAGGATAAAAACAACCGCACAATGGTCCCATACCCTGATGACGTATTATAAATATCTCTTAGTCACGTGATGAATTGTATTTCCATTCATCTGTATGACACGTGAACACTCATCCAGAAATCTAACATGGATTATGTAACACGAAACCAATTAAATTGTCATTATCGACGCAAAGTACATGTCCCGCAAGGCGTGAAGGCCTATATGTAACCCGATACACCAAATTAAAGCTTGCTCTTCAGACTGTGCCAGCTTAGCTCGGGACCTCGTGCTGGCAATTAAATTGATGTCATGTTACACTAAGGAGGTGACCGGCTAATTGAATTGTATAACGATGCTCACCTGTCATTTAATTGCCATGGATGTTGGGGGCCTCCATGGCATCAAGGGATAGAAGTGGTATTTTATTGTCATGAATGTAGGGGGCCTACGTCATCAGGCTTCAGGACCATACCCATGTCAGACAATCTATGATTGACACTTGTCAGAAGGAATCTCGTCAGTATACACAGCCCAACGTCCACAATAAGGTGCTGAATCGATCAGCGCTTTCCAATTTGCCAAGTTATTGTACTAAAACCCAACATGGTGGAGTAGTTTTTTTTTTCAGTGAAGCTTTACAGAAACTGTGTAAAGAAACTGGCTAAATTTTCTTCCATTTTCTCCAGCAGCCACCGAAAATCTCCGATTTATTTTTTAAAATATAAATTGACCAATCAAGTACTTTAACCCTACCAAGCCTGGTGGGGGGTCTATCCCTGCCCCTAGCAAACTTTCTACAATTCAGAGCTGACACCTCGGATTTGTAACTTCTACTATTGGAGTTATTTTGAGCCTACTTGCATATCCCTTTGAGCAGAAGATGATGGGAGAAATCAAAATGGCGGCCATGAGGGTGTGACTCAAAAGTTGCGTTTTCGTCTATTTTCTTCAAACGTTTTGCCTTTGTACGTATTAAAATGCCCAAAATTAATTTACTTCACACGAGATGATTATTTTCTCAATTACTGCGCAGTGTTTCGAAGAAAATGGCATCAATGACGTGAATGTGAAGTCATCAAAGTGGTCTTTTTTATTTTTATTGTTTTTGTTTTGTTTTTTTGTTTACATTTTTTGTCCGTATGGCTTGAGCCCAAGATATACTGTGGCAAGTTTCAGCCAGTTTCACTTTCTATTTTGCTTTTCTTGTTAAGAGAGTATGAAAAATATATAGAGGGGTTGGGGCCGAAATTGTTGTTTCTATACAACTTCATTAACGTGGTCCAATGCATTCTTCCAATGGCAGAGTTTGTAGTCTCCAAAACTGTCGGTGCATCACCCTCTGACTACAATGATCCGAAAACGTGGCGCACATACGCAGTTAGTCTTTATCTTTTTTTATCGACACAGGAAGCGTGTATCTAGATGCACACGAGAGAGATGAAAAATGCATCTGATTTTATTTTACAGAAGAATGTATAATTAGATGCTCAACTAGTTGACAAAAGCACAGAGTAAGCGTCTTCTTTAGCTGAGACATCTTAAGCCCACTTCGCTACGGATGGTGCTGATTGGCCGAGAGCCATGTGCAAAAACGCTGCGCGCGGCACGGTACTGACCCCCGGTTCAATCAGAGGGTATTTCTGACAGTAAGGAGATTTTTAATCTGATGCCATGAGAATAGGTCTAATGCGGTGCTAGACTTTTCGGCATACACCGAATAATGGAGTGTGGCATATATTAGAAGCTAATCATTCATAGTATCATATGGTTATATCGTATACATAGGCCTACATGTGACCAGTACTTTCAATATTCAGAAATGAAAGACCGTCAGAGATAAACTAGGGGTCATCTGTATGTAAACATCTGTGGAATGTGGACTCTGGTCATGTGCGGTTACCTTTGTCCTGACGAAAAATACAGACGCTACATATACTTTCTGTTCGGTGGTTTCGTTCGTGTATCTAAATCACATATTTGTATCGTCCGTTCACAAGACACACCTGCGTGGTTCACTCAAAGAGGAGCATTTTGTGATTTGATTTTTCGTATCTGTTCATTGGGAACTCTTTATAATTTTTGCAAGCTAAAATCAGTATACTTTGGACAGTAAAAGGACAGTACTTTTTTTTGTTTCCTGGATTTTCTTTGTACTTTTCACGAAATCAGCTGAAGTTTCTGTTAATTTTTTCCTTCTTTGCGTTTCGCTCTACATTTTCCTGCGATTTTATTTTAAAAGATTTTTTCTTCAATTAATAATTTTTAACATTTTCTGGTATTTTTGCAATTCCAAAACGATTAAGTGTTATATTATACCCCGGTGATCATATTTACACCGTTGCGTGAATGGTTTACACCACGGCAGAAATGTTTACACTACGGAAAAAATATTTTCACGACAGTGGGAATGGGTTTTCACTGCGGTGGGAACTGTTTGCACCACTGAAAAAATATTTCCACAGTGGTGTAAATACTTGTTTGATGATTTTTTTTTATTTTCTTGCATTTTCTGTAAAACGAAGTTAAATCGCGTTGCACTGAATCGCTTTTTTTGGAATTGCAAAAAGTTATCAGGAAATGTTGAAAGAATAAAGCGATTCGAGGAAGGGAGAAAATTAAAATTCAATTCAATTGATTGCGTGGAAAATACAAAGTAAATCCAAGAAGAAGAAAAAAAACATATAGTAATGCGTAACTAGATCAACATGGCTCCCACATACCTTGTACATATATATACCTCGTGTGCATGTCTATTCGTGTATCATTACTTGATAACACAAACGACACCCGTAGAGAATCATCGTGTAGAATTAAGAAGAAGTTAAAGAAGTAGGAATTCAGAAAGTCTTCATGGCGAGAAATTACATCATGTCAACTAGGATCCAGTATATGGTTCAGAAATACTCAATCCTAGATCTCCATAACGAATAATAAGCCATTCTTCGTGACGATAAATTACTCAATCTTTGTGACGAGAGATTTTCCAGCCTTCGTCACGAGAGCTACAACCATCATTGTTACGCGAGATTACCCAACCTTCATGACGACATATTACCCAACCTTCATGACGAGATATTACCCAACCTTCATGAGGATATATTACCCAGCCTTCATGACGAGATATTACCCAGCCTTCATGACGAGATATTACCTAACCTTCATGACGAGATATTACCTAACCTTCATGACGAGATATTACCTAACCTTCATGACGAGATATTAACTAACCTTCGTGACGAGATATTACCTAACCTTCATGACGAGATATTACCCAACCTTCGTGACGAGATAGCACCTAACCTTCATGACGAGATATTACCCAGCCTTCATGACGAGATATTACCCAGCCTTCATGACGAGATATTACCTAACCTTC
>JAVTVY010027280.1:0-11255 GCA_036873755.1 Hanleya hanleyi
TCATTTTCATGATCTTTATCATCATCATTCTATCCTCAGTTTCATTATTGACATTAAATGCATACTAAATGTTTTTTATACCTGATGATGTATTTTAATCCTCTTGTCTGAATATTTGTAATTGTTCAAATAGTTACTCACAGGTGATTTATCTAACCTACAATATATGGTACAAAAAGGTACATGTATATGTGATACTGCAAAATCTGGTCAAGTGAAAGTGTCCTCATAAAGTTAAAAATACAATATTAAGTAAATGTAGTAATTTATTATGATTGTTATCCTCAAATCAAGTATTTGTGAACAAGATGAGATTTTGTAAACATTTGATATACATGTATTATTAATATTACCTAAACTGACTAGTCATTATTAATGACAACTCTGTCTTTTAAATATAGTAATTTATTATGATTGTTATCCTCAAATCAAATAATTGCGAACAAGATGAGATTTTGAAAACATTTGATATACATGTAATATTATCTAACCTGACTGGTCATTAATAATCACAACTGTGTCTTTTAAACATAGTAATTTATTATGACTGTTATCCTCAAATCAAATAATTGTGAACAAGATGAGATTTTGTGAACATTTGATGTACATGTATTATTAATATTATCTAACCTCACTAAGTCATTAATAATGACAACTCTGTCTTTTAAATTTAAATATAGTAATTTATTATGATTGTTATCCTCGAATCAAATAATTGCGAACAAGATGAGATTTTGAGAACATTTGATATACATGTATTATTAATATTTTCTAATCTGACTGGTCATTAATAATGACAAATCTGATGATAACTTTGGGCAATACAATGTTTGTTAGTCAAAACTCAATATATTATAATATGCAATTTAAATTTCCAATTGTCTTATCCATCAATCTATAAGAAGCGTATCATCCTACGTGTAATTGGACACCCATATATTGTGTATGTACACACATATACATGTATTGTATAAAATTAATTTGGATTCTCATGTCATTCTGTCTAATCCACCTGATCTAATTGCCCTTATTACATGTAATTTTAATATTAATTCTGTTTTAATGATTTTAAATTTGTCTTGTACATGTATCTGCGAGCAATCAGTAATACTGATTATGTACATGTAAAACAAAAATGTATATTTTACTATATTCTAAGGTTTGGCATCTACGGTGCTCAGTTCTAACGGTATTTCTGCTCCATCCAAAATGTGGTGATTTCTTAAATTGATTCCGTTCCAAAATGTCTCCTCAATGTTCATTGAACATTGGTGTTTGGAATATCAATGGCCTTATTACAAAACTACATGGATTTCGACAAAATAAGCTGTCTACCTCTGACTTTTTGAATATTTGTAATTCTTTTGACATTCTAGGCCTAACAGAAACCCATGCAGTTTCTGAATCCGATATTACTGTTCCTGGATTTACACTAAAAAACATAAAAAATAGGCCAAAGCATGCCCGTGCTATAGAAAGGATCAGGTGGGGTAGCCCTACTTGTGAAAAATGACATCTTGGATGGGGTGACACCTGTAATGAATAACTCATGCGAGTCTGCAGTCTGGGTGAAGCTTTGTAAAAAGTATTTCTGTACGGAGAAGGACAGGTACTTGTGTATATGCTATATACCTCCAGATAATAGTTCATTTGGTAAGGAATTCAGTGTACAGCTGTTTGATTCTCTTGAAGCGGATATTTGTACTTACAGTGGCAGGGGTGATATAATTATTTGCGGAGATTTAAATGCACGAACTGGCACTGTGCCAGATTTTATATGTCATGATGGGGATGTTGCTCATGTGCCTGTACCTGACTTTTATGTCAGCGATGTACCTGTTAAAAGAAATAATAGGGACCCAGTTGTTAAGCCAATGGGTAGAAGGCTTACAGATATCTGTTTATCGTACCAATGTAGAATCCTAAATGGTTGATCTCTATGAGATCTATTTGGTGAATTCACATGCATAAAGGAACAAGGTAACAGTGTAGTCGATTATATTATAGTGAATGCCTCCCTAATGGAGTCTGTACTGGAAATGAAAGTGCACTCATTGTATTGCATGTCTGATCACAAACCAATATCTGTTAAACTCAAAACTGGCCTGCGAAGATACGAAACCCCTGTTCCCATACTGAGCAATAATTCGTACCCCTTGCCTCCCAAATACATATGGGACAAACAGAAAAGCTCAGAATTTGTGAATTCTGTTTTCGACTTAGTGAATAGATCTAATATACTAGAAATCATTGATCAGTTTGATGCTGATACCTGCATAGATCAGTTATCGGAACTACTTATCCAAGCTGCGGATGATAGAATACAAAAAATTTTACCCACCCAGGTTTCCTCGGTGAAAAACGGACATACCAACAAACCTTGGTATGACAAAGACTGTAAAAAGTTACACAGAGAGCTCCTCAGCCTCAACAATGCATTTAACAGAAACAATTTTGACCCAAAAATTAAAGCTAAATACTTTGGCAAACAAAAACAATATAGAAATAAAACGAAAAAGTGCAAAGTAACCTATAGACAAAAGCTCCTGAATGATCTAAATTCTGCACAAGATGATCCCTCTGCTTGCTGGAGTACTGTCAATAAACTGAAGCAGTCCAATTCTGACAGCGGTACAAACAAAATAGATATCAACAAATGGTTTGAGCATTATAAGAAACTCCACAGTGATGATACAAAGGCTATGTCTGACAGTAGGAAGACCGAAGTTGAAAAAGAATTATCTCACTTGGAGAGCCAACCACCGTCATCTGAATTGAATTTTCCTATTAGCATGAAGGAGTTAAATGATGCTGTTAAGACTCTAAAAACAAATAAATCATGTGACGATGACTGTATATCTAATGATATGATAAAGGCGGCATTCCCACAAATCAACACATTTCTGTTAAAAATATTCAACAAAATTTTATCAATTGGACACTTCCCTAAGGCATGGTCCAATGGACTAGTAGTCCCTATTCATAAAAGTGGAAACTCACTTGATCCAAATAATTATAGAGGTATCACTTTAAACAGTTGTATAGGTAAACTTTTTTGTTCAATCTTGAATAATAGAATTGTGGACTTCGCCGACAGAAATGGCCTGATTTCTAATGCCCAATTGGGCTTCAAGAAGGGAAGTAGGACATCTGACCATATATTTGTGATGAAAACACTGATTGATAAATATGCGAATAGGAAAAACAAGCTATATGCTTGCTTTATTGATTTTAATAAAGCATTTGACTCTGTGTGTCATGTTGGCCTCTTGTGGAAACTGCAAAAGGCCGGAGTTACTGGTAATATATATAACTGTATAAAGCAAATGTATCTTCTCAGCCAGTTTCGAGTTAAATCCACATCATGTATGAGTGAGAGTTTTCCTATATTAAGAGGTGTCCACCAGGGCAATGTTTTAAGCCCTATCCTATTTAATATATATATAAATGATCTGCTTGTTAATTTAGATTTAGATAATGGCAGTAATCAATCGCCAAAGTTGTGGAGTGAGCCAGTAAATTGCCTTGCATATGCAGACGATATCGTGTTACTGTCGTTAGATAAATCTGAACTACAGTCAAAACTGGATAAACTCAGTGCATTTCTCTTTGACTGGGGTTTATCGGTCAATGTAAAAAAGACTAAAATTGTCAGTTTTGGTAGCAACAGGACTGCTAACCATAACTTCTATATTAACCAAAGTCCAATTGAGTGTGTGAAGAGTTATAAATACCTTGGTGTCCTGTTACATAGCAATGGCCTATTCAATCAGGCAATTGATAACCTGGCCTGCAGGGCCAAGAAGGCAATATTTGCGCTGAAGAATGCCATTAATCCCAAAGAACTCACAATTAACCTGGCATGTAAATTATTTGACAGTTGTATACAGCCCATTCTCCTCTATGGTTCAGAAGTGTGGATTGGATATGTCAACAGACAACAACACACTGATGTAATATAGCCTATTCTCTGTAAGAACAATGAAACTGAATCTGTTCATATAAAGTTCTGTAAACAAATGTTGGGTGTACATTCTAGAGCAGTAAATTTAGCTGTACTTGGAGAACTTGGTAGAGTACCTGTCAAACTTTATGGCATTCTGAAGAGTATAAAATTTTACACTCATATCTTGTCATCAGATCCAACTTCGTTACTGTATAGAGCATATATGGAACAGATTGAGGCCAATAGAGTATCAAATACACAGAACTGGTTATCATTTTTGCGAAAAACATTATCTGCCCTAGGATGTGGCCATGTATGGGAAAATCAAAGTTGTAAAACCCCAAGGTCTTTATTAAGGCATATTAAGAAGGTACTCTGGGCTAAATATAGCAATATTTGGAAAGAAAAGGTTTCTGAAGTTAGCAAATTAAGAACATACCGGTCGTTTAAATCAGAATTTATAGCTGAAAACACAGTAATAGATATACCTAACAGAAGTCACCGTACTTCAATGTTCAGGTTTCGAATCAGTGCCCACAATTTACAAATTGAAAGAGGAAGATATTGTGGACTTCCAGTTGAGGATAGAATTTGTAGGGTCTGTAATCGTCTTGATGATGAGACACACTTCCTACTAGAGTGCACCAGATTTCAGTCGGAGCGACTGTCACTGTTTAATACAATAAGACCTATCTTCCCACTTGTCAGTTTTAATGCTAATATTGGTGTATTAAAGTTTATTATGACCTGTCCTGTGCAAACTGCGATAAACGCTGTGGCGGAATATATTTACAAATGTGAAGCTATGAGTAAACCATTGTAATATGTATTCACTTTGCTAATTTCTCATGCGTTTCTATTATCACCTCTGCCACTGTAACCTACAGACTAGACTGGGGGCCCGCAATGAGTTATATTGGTCTTGATTAACATGAATACTGTTGCATGTATACTTTTATGGTTTTGGTCAGAATCAGTAAGGAAGATGTGCTTTTTAGTAATATTTGTATGTGCTCTTAATATGTATTGGGGGATGCCGTTAGCCTTCGGGCATAAAAGTGCAATAAAACTATCTATCTATCTAAGAAACATGTGTACCAAGTTTCATAATCATCCAATGACAGCTGACAACTGTAGCAAACTGTGGTGTACAGATGAACATGTGCACTTCAGCTAAACTCCATCAATTGCCATAATTTGGAGAAATATTAATATTTCAACTCAAAAATAGCACAGGTACATTCTCTAATCATAAGAAACATGTGTACCAAGTTTTGTAATAATCCAATGAGAGCTGACAACTGCAGCAAACTCACCATGTGCATGTACAGGTATACATGTAGAGGCCTACATGTACAATTTACCTAAACAGAAAACTCATTCATTTGCCATAATTTAGAGAAAAATTAATATTTCTTCTCAAAAATAGCACAGGTACATCCTCTAATCATAATAAACAAGTATACCAAGTTTCATAATCATCCAATGAGAGCTGACAACTGCAGCAAACTCACCATGGGCATGTACAGGTATACAGCCTACATGTACAATTTACCTAAACAGAAAACTCATTCATTTGCCATAATTTAGAGAAAAGTTAATATTTCTGCTCAAAAATAGCAAAGGTACATCCTCTAATCATAAGAAACATGTGTACCAAGTTTCATAATCATCCAATGACAGCTGACAACTGCAACAAACTTTCCAAGTACAGATGTACATGTGCACTTAAGCTAAATGCAAAACTCTTATCATAGGGGTTTTAACATTGGAGCACCCCAGGGGTAGTACCCCCAGGTGGCATACCCACCCCCCATAGTTTTTATATTTTTTGAATATTTTTTCTAATTTCCAGATTGTTTTTTAATTTGCTAAACCAAAAACCTTATCATTTCCAGGCAGGGGACACAAACACCATGGACACCGACGACGACATCCTCTTCTCGTGATTGCAATCGTGTTCCACTGTTCAGACTCGCGAACGATCATAGGATCGCCGTGATTGCACCTGTGATCCATGGGATCACGATTGTGTTCGTTGTGTTTGCAAAAGGGATTGGATGCGATCGCAATTCTCAGACAGATTAAATGAACCGGATTAAACAATCTCTCTCTCTTCCTCAACCTATGATTTATGGTAGACATGATCTTTGGGGGGAAAACAGTGAGAGAGCAATATTCTCATCGAATCTATGCAACACTAAAAGCTCAATAATCACAATATAAGAGCAAACTTTTAGACAAACTCTCCATTTGGTTAACGCACCGTTCAAGGATATTTGTTGCGTGTAGGAACAGTTTCTTCAAATATGGTTTGCAACTTCACTGTGAAGAAATCTTGTGATTATTAAGGAACATCACAAGCCACGTTTTATAAGAGAGTCAATGTCAGACACTATGATGCAATAATATAGAGCGGTATGGAATGCTGGACATTTCCCCAACCGTGCATTTCCCTTTCTGCACATTTCCCCTTCCAGAAAATTTCGCTTCCATACATTTTTTAAATCATGGCAGCCGACATTTTCAGAATGAATTACAGCGGAATCGGACAGCATATGGTGGTAGTATTGAGAATTGAAATCGGAATGAACTTCTGTGCTATTTCTTCTAGAGTTGAATGGAGTAATGTCAGTAAACTATCATAATTGAAAAAACTAGCCAAGATAAAATCGTGAAATTAAAGCATGATTCAACGAACAGGGATGTTTTTGTTTTTAGGACATCAGTTCCGCGTTCCTATGAAACTACATTTTCCTATCTAAATCCATACTGAGATTCACCGAAGGGAGCCAATAATGGCCCATTATTTAATTTCTTCAGATCTGCGAGAAGATTGCAATACACTTTGACTGAAGTGAGGGAGCCGCAATTATTTCATTTGACCTACTCCACCAGAGTACAACATATGTAAAACAGAGCATGACCCTCATGGATTGCCTCTTGCAGATAAATTGCATGCCTATCCATGGTGAAAGGAACCTGGGCTTTGGAAGGGGGCAAATGTAACAATACCTGGACACATCTGGTTTTGCATATAAATAGATTACGGATTCTGGGTGTAAGATGTTGCAAGAAATACAAAATCTGAGTTTACTAACTAGAAAGGTTGAAGCATATGTGCACATTTTTATTTGGGTCACCCTCCTGCAACCACATTTAAAGACAAATTCTACTCACCCTTAACTTTGGGTTTGTCTTTTACTGTTGTGCAGTCTGAAAATAAGAAACAGGTTCAAGTTTATAAGATGAATATGCACATGCTAAAAAAGACCTCATACTGATGACGGCACAGAAACTAGATTCGAATCAGAACCTTCAGACAAATTGCCAGCAGTAAATGTAAGAACCCCAAACCATTAGGCCGCCTCAGCTTCCACAAGTCTAGATTGCATACATTCACTACCCGTCTGCTAGATTGAATAATGGCACAGCTCCTAAAACTGTTATAATATAGATGTTAATGCCATTCAGAAAGTGGGTAACATATCCATGCAATTATTTTCATGATTAAGCACAGAAACTAGTGCTGGATGGGTTGTCCTCGTGGGTGGTGAATTTACGTGTAGTGAATGTAAGCAATCTAGACTTCGAACTTCCTCTTTTGTGGACGCTGAGATGGACGTGGTTTGGGCCCTTGCATTTTCCGCTGACAATCTGGTACCAAACTGAGGGGATGGGTTCAAATCGCCATAGGGGCAACCTATCCAGCACTAGTTTCTGTCCTGTATCAACATGATCAAGGAAGTGTCAGCCTAAATACAATTGGACTGATGTGTTACCCACTTATAAATTGCAATAATATATATACATGTATATATAATATCAGCTTTAGGAGCCGTCCCATTATTCAATCCAGTCTATGCGATCTAGACTGCAATCTTGCATTGGCGTTATCATTCCCGCAAAATCGTATCTCACGATCCGAAGCCCATAAGCTCTCGCTCTCTTTGATTCGCACAAACATGTATCTCCTTTAAGAATTCCCATTAAATATTCTCTCTAATCCCGCAAACCACACTCTCTTCAATTCCTACATACAAGTATCTCCCAAATGAGTTCCCTTAAAATAGTATCTCACTTGAAGTTTGTTGAGCAGTTTTTTCAGACTCTGATCTTGGAACTTCCTCTTTGTCAAAGCCGAGGTGGCCAAGTTTGCATTTAATGCTGGTGATTTGGTGCCAAACTAAGGGCGCGGGTTAATAAAACCATTTTGGTAATAATCAATCCTGTCAAGTCTCTGATAATAAATAAATACTAACCAGGAAGTGAACGGTCATGCTTGGTTTCTGATGGAACTCTGAGATTGACTGGACTCTGTCAGTGAAGAAATTTACATCTATAATGGATAAACTTGAAAAACAAAAAAACAGTGTTTGCCCTGTTCAATGAAGTTGTTGTTCTCCAAATATGAAGTATATGCATTGGCACAATTGTAACACTTGTGAAGAACTATTTCTACTTTATAGCTACAAGTTGAAATACTGTTGATGCAGAGTTAATTTCAATTTTAAACTCAATTAACTTTGAAGACATGTATAAATTTGAACTGAACAATACTGCTGGATTGTTACTAATGATTCAGAAAAAGAATCTTCATTCTCAATCTATGAATAAATGTACATGTATATAATATTTTCTAACTTTGAAATGTTTAATCTTGTAGTCTATTCTGCTACTAAACAGAACAAGAGCCCAAGGGGCTTCAATATACGCCCATATATCTGGAAATACATTGGTCCAAATTCCCAGGTTGTTTATTAGCCTTGAATCCAATTGGCAGCTAGCAATCCAGAGAAAGCTTTAAGATTTTGTGCTTCTGAGAATGTAACATATTTCACATCTTATATTGAATGCTAAACTAAAATGAGCTTAACCCTTGGTAACTAGTTGACCTTGAAACAAGAGCCGAGAGCTCACATATCCCACACTGAAACCGACAAGTCAAACACAAGAAAATAGTAGTTTTCTTGAAAATGGATTCCTTTCAGGCGAGATAATTTTTCATAAAGGACGAAGAAAGTGATGAAGTAAACCTTTGTTCTTGAGTTAATAAACAGGTATGAAGTTATTGAAGGACCCCACTCCCCATTAAATTAATAAATGTATGGTTTTTATTTCACAACAGTTTAACTAAATGTAGCTGTTTCAAACATGGGAGACAACTCTACAGAACAAATGCCATATACATGTAGTGGAGAGATCTCTGAATATTCCAACCGAACACATATAGTCAGCTAAACTTGATTCAGTTTTAGGGAACTGTGACCTTGACCTCTGACAAATTGATCTCAAAATGTATGGCTCCTCTTTGCCATGTGACTAAGGTATACTCCCAAGTTTGCTATCAATCCATACCTTGAAACTAGAGCTATCGTATGGAGAACAAATGTTAATGGATGAATGGACAGAACACAACATTGCATTACATGACCTCGTCTTCAACAGGCATATGAAAATGTGACTTTTAATGATTTCTTGTCACAGTGACCTTGACCTGGATCTAAATTTTGGTACATGACAAAACGGTTCCCCGTAATTTCTCAATGGACTCAAAAATCATGATTTTTAACAGTTTCACAATTTTGGGGTCACAGCGACCATGACCTTTGACCTTGACCTACATTTTGGTAGGTGACATCGTGTCCCCCTAATGTACCTACTGATACAAAAAAAATAAACATTTAAAAATAATGTTACTGTTTGTAACCAAATCAAACCTGCTTTCATTAAATGCCTAATCTCCATCAGGAACAACAATACAAACCAGTAAAACGGAAGTTAAAACCAAAAAGTTGTCTCCCCTTAGGGGGTTGTCCGCCCCTAGGGAAGCTCTCCCATTCATCCCAGCCAGGCTACTATATAAGCTGTGCACCTACCCATTCATATCCTCTTTCTCATTGTAATAAACCGAGACCTGTAGTGTACAAGGCCGTGGCATGAGGGGAAGGAAGGGAGGGACAATCAAATCAAAGCAGGTTTGATTTGATTACAAACATTAACATTATTTATAAATGTTTATTGTTTGCTACCCAAATCGTAAACCTGCTTTGATTAAATGCCACAGTACCAACATATGGAGGAGGGAAACCTCGGCCTTGTTGTAGCACCAAAGCAGGCAGAGTAACCGCTGGGATGACACAGACATGGGCATAGATATGACACATTAATACTCAACCCTGGTCAACAACGCAGTGGATTAATGCATGGAGTAGATATAGAAGAATACTTATTCTTAGTGTCTCATCCATGTAACTGCAGGCATGGGCATAGATATGGCACATTAATACTCAACAAGAAAACCCTTGTCAATGACATAAAGGGATTATACATGGAGTAGATATAGAAGAATACTTATCTTCGTGTCTCTTCCATGTAGCTGTGAACGTGGATGTGGTACCGACCATACCCGAATGAAGAAACCAAGGCACGTATGCTTGCGAGCGAATCCATTGGGTAAGCACTGTATGAACGGGGGTGAGGATTATGCGCAGCAACCCACAGCATACAGGGGACCAGCTTACACCACCCTCAGTCCACAAACCGACTTACGTCAACTCTAGTACTTGAGTCCTTGGAGCTTGATCCGGTCTTGTGAGTTGACAGCGGCTGCCCTGAGTCTACTCTCCGTGTGACGTCAACCCTTGTACTTTAATCCCTGTTGCTCCCTGTTGCTGA
This sequence comes from Hanleya hanleyi, assembly GCA_036873755.1. Lineage (NCBI taxonomy): Eukaryota > Metazoa > Mollusca > Polyplacophora > Lepidopleurida > Hanleyidae > Hanleya > Hanleya hanleyi. Next base: position 10,625 of record JAVTVY010027280.1, read on the forward strand.
CACTGGAACATGAAACAGAGATTAATACTCACAAAGTGTCAGTTCTTTGTATCTTGAACTTGTGAGTTGACAGGAGGAGACTCAGCTGAGATCAAGAAGAAAGGTCATAGTTTCAACCTGAAAAGACACAAGCAAAATTTGCAGTTAAGGCAAAGCTTAAACTCATCATTGTGTCAGGCTTGAATGAAGACTCGAGAGTCGCAGACTGGCAAGATGACCCATTACTTCTTCTTAGGTGATCATGACCCATTACTTCTTCTTAGGTGATCATGTAGTATGTGGACATATGATGTGATGAGAGATGTGATAAGATGATAGAGCAAGCTGGTGACTTGCTGCGATGATGACAATTTTGCCCCCCCCCCCTCTTTTTGCAAAATTATTGACCACGTGTTGGGCAGCCACCAGCGGCCCAAGCGTGGACATTCTGTCTGATTGCACTGACATATCCCTCAGATAGAAATTTATGAAGGTAGAATTTGCAGTCCATGCACAGGACTGGACAATGTCACAAAGGAACAAGTTCTTCCATAAAGGCCATGACGTAGCTATGGCACGAATTTCATGAGAAGAAGCCGTAGACAACAAAGGGGGGGCATCAGTGGCCAACTGATATGCCCACTTAATGGTC